>CM073587.1:66629351-66931841 GCA_037074715.1 Magnolia kwangsiensis | reverse complement strand
TAGCCTAGTTGCAAGAAGCATGAGGGGAAGAGATGGCAAATTTATGTGTGGGATCAGGGAAGTGTTTGTTTCAAAATATTAGCAACAAGTTGAAGGCTTGAAGCATGAGCCAAAGTATGAGCATGGGTTTTCAATTCTTCCTGAAAATAAAGAAATGTACCTGAAACTGAACCAACTGCTAATTGAGTGAAAAGTTTTTGGTTTATTTTGAATGAGAAGCTCTCAGTTTTCAAGCCGTCAAAGGACTTAAAATGGGATCGTATTTTCAGGTGGATGTATCAACTACATAGTGGAAGCTATTAGCCTATTACACTGCAAATTGCTTGGTGGGATCACCCACTTACAATCACCAATTAACGTTAGATAGAAGGGGCCCATAGCAGATCAAGTGTGGCCCAAATGACTTGGACCCAAAGACCAGAGCCATCCAGTTAAGAGCGTGAAAAATGGACAAAGACCAGAAAATGATCTTACCATACATCTTACAAGTCCTTAATACAAAAACGTTATCATCTGATGATCAGGATGATTTTGGCAGCATGTGAATTCCATAGTGGCCTCTCCAGTGAAATGATCCACCACAAATGCAGGTGTTCCCACCTCAGGCACAAGAGGAATTTGCACACAATATGGTACAAGGAATTCTTACTCGATCATTATTCTACACAAAAGAATTGTCAGTTTCTTTTACATAAAAACACATTTTTTCTGTTGGACACAATGATTGTGGCTACGTTTTACAGGTTCTGACACACACACACACATTCCTCAGCACAAACAGATTTGCTCAAAGAAACTCTGTTCACTCAAAAGAAGAGGTTACTAAAGGAAGAAGAACAATATCATACTATAGCAGAACTACGTGGATCATACTCATGCATGGACCATTGGATGGACATCAGTCACAATTTTCCATTTCTATGTGCATGCATTGATAAATTTTATGCTTGTATTTTTTAAATTTGGGGGAAATTTAACCATTTAAATAGCGAGTGGAGCGTCAAAACATTATATGACACTACTTGTAGGCCGATCTAGGGATTGTTGAAACTTCCTCGAATTTTCAACAAAATTGTTTTAGATTAAAAAAGGAAAAAAATATTTAAAAACTCATTTTCAGAGAAAATATGGTGATCAACCAAAATTGGTTTATCTGTCTTTTGATGAGTGTAAGCTGATCTATAGATTGGCCACACTATTGTGTTTTGGAAATAAAATTAATTTTTATAAAGATTTATTTAAAAATATTTTTTTATTTACATAATGACTGAAATAAATATTAACTGTAACTAAATGATACAATTAATCTGCTCATACATAGTATGTTTCTGGAAAATATTGGAGATTAAAATATTATTACTTGTATTGTATTATTATAGCCACATCACTTTTGTCAGAAAGTGCATAGTTTATGCCTCCATACAAACAAGCTTATCATGCATACCTTCTATTTCGTACTATTTTTGAGTTCTAAGTGTGTGATCATGTCTCTTTTAAAATCCTATGAAGGTCCATTGAAAAAGTCCAATACAACCCCCCCCATGTGATGCTGAAATGTTTGCTATACAGGCAGCGTTGCCAATACTTTATCCACTGCACACATGCACTTCAATCCATCATCCAAATTTTGGGGCCCATTTTGGATGCAGCATGCATGTCAACCAATTGAGGATACAATGGTCAGTAGTCCAAATTCAATTATCAAAATCACATAGTTAAGGTCATAAGTCAGTATGAATTTCAGGCTACACTCCTTACACAAAAGGACCAATGATGGATTGCATGAATTATAAGGCTCTGATGCATCTGGATGTAAACAGCATCCGTATACATCTCTTCTATACAACTGGTGCCCATATTTAGTGATCCAGCCAGTTTATATGATGAGAGCTACCATGGATTGAGTATGGCCAAAACTAATTCCAATCTGGATGATTCTATATATCCCATCTGTCGCTGTAACTCTGGACCGTGTTATGTTCTCTCCCTAACCATTTACTCCTAGGCCGCTGATCCAAGGGTTAGAATAGTTGGAATATGGATAGTTTTATGGATTGTAATCTGTAGTTGGTACCATCATAGCAATGATCATTCCCCAACAGCAGAACACTATTTAAGTTGATAGGTTTCAATACATCAGCACCGCATAATTCCTCTTTGGATGGTCAGATTCTCAAACATGTATACCACTATTGCAATGGATGATAAATCACAAATTCACAACAATAAAGAAAAACGCAACTGGTGAACTATCACCGTACAGGGCCAACAGTTCCCTTGATAAATGCCAAGACATTTTGCATGAGGAAATATCGAGAAGATGATTCATGACACACCCATGATTGGGCCACCATGAACATGCTTTGGCCCAAAATTCGACCATTTACCAATTAGGTAGGCTACATGTATGCATTGAACAGATTGTTGATCTTGATCATCTTTTTTTCTAGCCATCCATTTTTTCCCTCATACATATGGCCCACACGTTGAGGGGAAAGGCCTGAGTTTGGTCCATGGCATGCTCACAGTGCCCCCCACCAGATGAATGGCCTGGATCTTGCACATGCATCCCACATGAGCAGGCATATTGTGAATTGCCTCTTCAATCTCTCCATTAAATCGCTCTAGCACTTCACATATTTTGTCAGTGGGGAAGAATCCATCACAAAATGTTAATATCCATGTTAGTCATCAAGCACTCAATCTCACTTGATGAGGCACACATGTATAAGATCCAGGCCATTCATCCTCACCCTTGATGGGCCATACACCAAAAATCACACACATCGGACAATCTTCTATGCTAATTGGCGGAAATTTAAATTCACCATTGATTGGACCTTCATCTAACCATCTAAATTTCTATATTAAAAAATCGTACAATCAGTGGCGTTGACTACTCGACAAGCATGATCATCAGGGGTACCCCCATCCAGTGTAGGACCCAACAAATGAAGAGTTCAGATCTACTACATGCTTGCCACATGTACCTAAATGAGAGATCAATAAATGCAATGGTAAAAGGAGGAAGAAAAGGCCTAGGAATCCAAATACCTCATGATTTTGATCTTCTCCTTTCTGAAATTCCTTCAGAAATTACTCTCCTGATTTCAGAAGAACAAAAACACTCAAGTATTAGTCGGATCGGATTTTCAACAAAAATGAAAAAAATGAGAGTTTTTGTAGGACGAGAAAGCGAGAAATGAGGGTTTTGTATCTTGACATGAATGCAGATGCAAAACCCTAGAATTTCAAATTGATAAAGCTGGTAAGGAGAGATACGCGCCAGAAGAGGAGGCGGAGAATGGAGAAAGAAAAACCCTAGCAGGCACTCTCGCATTTATATAAAAACCCTAGTCGGGCTTGTCTTCATATTGTCTAGAGTGCGCAGGGTGCGCAGTGCGCGAACTCATGTAAGGGCGGCCGAGCACCGCATGTGAATTTCCTAAGCACAGAGCCCTTGTAACCAAAAGAGCTGTGGGGCTCACATTGATGTCTTTGGGACATCCAATCCATCCATCCGTTTAGCTAGATCATGTTTGAATTTAAATTAAAAATTCAATCAAATTAGAATCTCAATGGACCACACCGTGAGAAAAAAGAGAGGATTGAATGACCACCATTGAAACATTCCTCATCTTCGTGTGAATTACTTTTTGAACAAGTTGAATGGCATATAAAAGTCACGGTGGGCCTTGGGAAGATTTCAGTGGTGAGCGTTTCTGTTCGCCCGTTTTATATATATATATATATCTCGTGGCCCTTGAATCTGCACCATTCTTTCATGTAATGCGGGTGGAACCCTGATGGTAGGGCTTATCTTGACGTATGAACTGTATATCGTCATTATTCATCTTATTTTTCAGCTTATTTTAAGCCATGGTCCATAAAATGAAGCAGGTATATCTTTCAGGTGGACCACATTATGGAAAATAGCGGCCGAGTTCAATGCTCATTGTTAAAAACCTCATAAGCCCCACCATAATGTTTATTGGCTATCCAAAACTTTTGTGCCTAAGAAAGGTTTTTAATAGGCAATAACCACTGCTTGTGTTGTGATTCTTGTATTTGCTTCATTTTTGGAAGCATGGTTTAATATAAGTGGGTAAAAATGAAAGGTTGGTTCTTACTTATGTGTTAGAGACTTATAAGTAAGGGTGTACATTGGACCAGTAGAATTGTGAAACTGGATTAGAACTAACCAAACTGTATGGTTTGGTCTAATTGTAAAGTGCATTGGCTCCGATTTCGAAAATCAAAGAACTAATTACTTCAGTTCAGTTCTCAGTTTGGAGGCATGTAGAATTGAACCAAATTGTGGATCTGAATCATGTATCCGAGTAGTGAACCAAACCGTGGATTCGAACCATAATTGGACCTTATATATTTTTTTAAAAAACATAAACTATTCATTCTACCTTCAGTCTTCATGTATTGCTCCCCCTATTGCAAGCCTGTGTCTTGCGACAATGTCTGGTTCTCTCTCTCTCTCTCTCTCTCTCTCTCTCTTATAACCGTAGAACCGATCCGGAATCGAATTGGTTTTAACGGTCCTGTTCCAGTTCGATTATGGTTTTACCCTGGAATTGGACCGAACCGAACTGTGTGCACTTTTACTTACAAGAGTTTTAACACGAGGTTATGGGTTTGACTATATTGTAGTGAAAATCTATTATAGTATAAGTGTGTGAGTGTGTGTTGGGTGTAAGTACTGTGTGAAAAAATAAATTATGACAAAACAAATACATACATCAAAGTGGGTTGTACAAATTGTATGGATTTCCTAATAGGAGCAAGAAAAATTGAAAAACTTGGGGCACAACTTGACTTACCTAGAACTAGAAATGTGGGGTGGAACCTTGACTACGTGGCCTACTTGATGTATGTGTTGTATGTCTACAATGTCCATACATTTTGCTAACTCATTTTATGACATGAACTTGAAATTAAAAGAAGTAATAAAAATCTTAGGTGGACCATACCACAGGATCCATGGTCATTGAATGCCTACATATAAAAACTTCATAAGCCTGCTGTAATGTTTATTTGCCATCCTAAGGTTACACATAGCTTGATGAAGGGAAAATACAATTATTAGCTTGATACTAAACTTTTATGACTCATAGGAAGTTTTTAATAGTCAATCACTATTAGAATTGTACATGAGTAGAAATTAGTTAAGCTTGGTGAAGCTCGATTCGGCCACCAAGCTACTCTAGCTCGAATTCAGCTCAACTCGATCCATGAGCCTGACTAGATAGATCAGTTTGACTTAGTCACTGGCTTGGGCCAACTCAAGCCGAACTTAAGCTTGAATATTTTGAGTTAAATTTGAATTTAAGCCTACAAACCATGTTTGAGTTATATATATATATATATATATATATATATATATATTAATGTTTATAATATATAGTTTATTTAAATATATAAATATTTATAAAATATTTACATCAAGTGATCCCGATTCAAGATAAATTGATACAAACCGAGTTAAGTTTGAGTCAAGTTTTGGGCCAAGTTTTGGGCCAAGTTGAGCTTGGTCTAATTGGGACTTGGTTCAAAATTTTTTCGAGATCAAAAAAATTAACTCAACTTGGCTTGAACCTAGTTTTGAGCGGAGTCAACTCGAGCTTTTCAAACTCAAGTCAAGCTAGTTAACCAAGTTAACTCAGTTCATGTACAGCTCTAATCACCACAGTTTAATGGTGTGGTCCACTTGATATTTACGTTATGCCATAGAATGAATTTGCAAAACGGATGGACAACATAGATATACAACGCATGTGTTGAGGTGAGCCCCACAGTAAGGATACCACTCACATCACTGGTTTCAGGTCCCGGCCTAAGTCGCACATGGGAATGCGAATGTCACGCAGGCATCACGTGCGTTGTAAGAGCTCTCTCCTACAGGTGTTGTAGGAAAATAGCTTTTATGGCTACTTGCTTGTGCGCCATATGAGTCCAGCCCAATTATAGTTGGGTCCGAGCTGGGCTCGAGTTCAATGTTCTTTGGGCTCGTCTGGGGGCACCTTCTGTAGTGGTTCCTGAGGTGGGCCGTGCATAAGTCGAGCCTAATTTTTGTTATGTCTAGCCGAACCCTCACGTCCTTTGAGCCCATTTGGACACACATTCAGAAGGGTGCTTGAGGTGGGACCTGCAGGAGTCCAACCCAATTTGGTTGGGTTTGGGCTGAGGCTCCATGCCTTTGGACGCACCCTCCCAACGGGTGCTTGAGGTAGGACCTGCTTTGGTTGGGTCCAGCCCGAGCTCTGCCCCAATAGATAAAAATGAACCTCTCACCTACCCTTGGCAACAAAAATATTCCAAAAACCTCTTAATTGACAAATATTATCCATGGAATCATGGCCTTCCATCTCCTCAACGTGTCCTCTCCTCTCTATTCGGTCTCTCTGATGGTCTGGATCACTACGCATCAGTGCCTCGTGGGAGTAAAATGAGTCACCATCATTTTTAAAATGGCGCAATACTAACATGGAGTACACTATTCCTCACCTGCCAAAACCCTCTGCACCCACTCTCTGCAGGGCCCGTCAGTTGTATGTAAAATCCACTCCGTCCATCAGGTTCCGTCCTTGATAATAGGCTCTTAACATAAAATAAATCAAATCCACAACTAACGTGGACCACACCAAGGGAAACAATGGGATAGGATGCCGATTGCCAACCGTAGGTTTGTGTGAACCTTTCATCAAACCCGTTAATCAGTTGTACTCATCAGGAGAAAGTGAAGTTACAAAAATACGCCCATCTAAAACTTAGGTGGAACACATTGAGGAAGGATTTTGAGAGTAATTTTACATTTTTCCCATTGATGTGGCCATAAGGAGTTTTCTTAGTAGTCTGATATTTTGTATGTCCGGTTCAAATAAGAGTTCCCACCTGATGGACGAAGTGGATCTACATGTACAGTATCGCGGGCCCCACTTATCTTGGGTGACCATCCCGTTACCTTTAGACTAAACTCGATCGGATGACCATTGCAATGAGTTATTTGATGCACTGGCGAAATAAGGCACTTGATACACAGGTGCTCCTAAATTAAACACGTGTCAAATTAAACCGATTAAAAAAAAAAAAAAACCAATGTCACTTCTACACTGTACAAAAACTAGAATGGTTGAACCATCCTAACCCCTAATTCGTGGACACTCGTATAGTGAAATATAATCATAGGATAATTTTCTAAATATAATCATTGGATAATTTTCATTTTTAACCGTTCAATAAATATTTACCAGTGAATCTTTAGCTTAGTTGGTTGTAATGGAATTTATGAACAGGAGGAATAATGCCAAGTAATCGCTCCCAATCATCATCAGTAATAAAAAGGAAGACTTTGTACAGAAGGAAGACTGTGGAAAGGAAGACTCAAGTGTAAGAATACATCCTATTGCCTAATCCCCATTCCCTACACGGCAACTGAAAGGCATGGGTTTCATCCCTCCAGCGGTCACAGACAGCCGCCGTTAGAAATCGATTGTTGGGATTCTTCTTAAATCTCAAGCACAGCAAATTGGAGAAGGGAGTGTCCGTAAGAACTCTGTAATGCGGGCTTTATTGATTAATGGTCTGGATTGTCCAAAAGGGTTAGATAATGTGATCAACTGCACTAGCAGGCCCCACTAGGTTGTGATACATCCAAAATCAATTTAAGGGGTGGTGTGCTACGAATGTAATAGGCACACAATGCCTTGATATAATTGGGATTACCAATTCGTGTGTAGTCACCACGGTCAAAACTCCTCTCCTTGAAAGGCTACACACGAATTGGTAATCCCATTTCTATTAAGACACCGTGCATATCACAATAGTAGCACACAACCCTTTACACAAATTCTGGATGTATCACAACTTAATAAGGTTTATTGGTGCACCCGATCACATTATCCAACCCTTATGACAATCCAATCTGTTGATCAATAAAGCCCACCTTATAGAGTTTTTACGGTGTTGACTAAGACAACATCTCAAAAGGGTTGAGAGCCAAGAAACCACTCATCCCACCGCTTGCGAATACAATGACTCTTTATGTTAGGGAGTGGAGCACTTTCATGAGCTGTAAATGACATGTGATGGTCGAAACACAGTATATATGCTGGATCTAACTCTGGCTTAGAAAGAATGGAATGGCCATGCATTCCTCCATGTTGAGGTGTGGAGCTAGCACACCAATGTGCCCGTTGCAAAACGGAAGCCTTTCATCGCGCTGTTTGACTCAAAGTCCAGCGAACTAATGTTTTGAAATTCTACGATGCTCGACCAATCGAGTGGGGTGCTCAACTGGTCGAGTAAGCCACTCGACCAGTCGAGGCCCTTGTTCGACTAGTCAAGGTTACGCAGATTCTAGTTCAGATTTGGTGCGAACTGCGTAAATTTAAGGTGATTTTCACCAAGGTGCGGAAGAGAGTTACCTAAACTATAAATAGGGGTCCTAGGGTTATTATAGGGCATGAAAAATGACTTTCTAAAGCTAGGATAAGGGTTATCTCTGTGCATGAGAGTATCGAGAATGTTAGTATATTGATTGTAATCTCATTTTTCTTCATAGTGGAAGTTTGCACCCATGGTTTTTTACCTTTATTGGGATTTTTCCACGTATATTCTATCTTGTAGTTTGTTAGTATGCTTTGATTTTACTTTTAGATTAGTTTTCTTCTTGTTTATCGTTTGTGGGTGAGATCGGTGATTGGATCTCGGTTCACTAGCGTTGTTAGCGTGCTGCGCAACGACTGATATCAAAGCTATTGGTTTAGTTCAAGTGAGAGTGATGGGGAAGAAGGGAAGACTAAAATTGAGAAGTTTGATGGTTCAAACTTTGCCTTTTAGAAGATGCAGATGGAGGATTATTTGTATCAGAATGACTTATATATTCCTCTAGAAGGAAAAGAGAAAAAACTAGAGAAGATGACAGATGATGAATGGTCTTTACTGGATTAGAAGGCTTTAGAAACGATCCAACTCTCTTTATCTAAGAGCGTCACCTTCAATATATCTAAGGTGAAAATTAAAAAAGAATTAATACATGCCTTAGCCACAATGCATGAGAAACCCTCAGCGTTCAACAAGGTTCATCTCATGAAACGACTATTTAACAGGAAGATGTTAGATGGTGGGAGCGTGGCTGAACATTTAAACGAGTTCAATACAGTCACGAGCCAGTTGAAATTCGTTACATTGTTTTTAAAGACGAGGTCAGGGCATTATTGATCTTGTCCAATTTTCTAGATAGTTGGGATGGGTTGGTAATTGTCGTAGGCAACTCTTCAGGGTCGATAAAACTGAAATTTGATGATGTGACCAGTCTAATTCTTAGTGAAGAATCTATAAGAAAGACATCAGGAGTTTTAGGGGATTAAGGGAGTGCTCTAAATGTTGAAGAAAAAGGAAGATCGTTGAACAAAGGAGACAATAAACACATACGTTCTAAGTCAAGAAAAAAGTCCAAGGGATCGAAAGACAAAGACGAGTGTTGGCATTGCGGGAAGAAGGGGCACATGAAATGTGGTTGTAGGGCACTTAAAAAATAAGAAGGAAGCTATTAAGGTGGGAAGGATTCAGTGAATCTATCTTAGGAGAGTGACACATAGGCATTAATCTTATCTCTTGATGCGATGAATGAGTCTTGGGTTATAAACTCGGGTACTTCGTTTCATGCCACTTCGTGTAAGGAAGTTCTACATGATTATGTGTCAGGTGACTTCGGGATAGTTTACCTGGGTGATGATGAGTCGTACAGTATTGTTAGAAAGGGAAACGTTCAAATAAGTTAGAAAGATGGAATGACTTTAAAATTGAAGGATGTCAGACATGTATCGAGTTTGAGACGGAATTTGATCTTAGTGGGGCAGTTGGGCGATACCGGATATGTGATGACATTCACTAGTGATTCATGAAAGATTACAAGAGGCGCCTTGGTGATATCTCGAGCTAAGAAAGAAGGTACTTTGCACGTGACTTCAAGATTGTATAATTCACTCGCAGTTGCATCAACCAGAGTAAATGAGTAGTTATGACATTAGAGGTTGTGACATATGAGTGAGAAATGGATGAAAGTGCTATTGCCAAAAGAGAAGCTCCTAGGGCTAAAGTCTATTGAGTTGAAATTTTATGAGGACTACGTATATGACAAGCGGAAGAGGTTAAGTTTCAAGAAAGCAGGATGCGCTCCAAAGATACATCTGTTGGAGCTTGTATACACTGATGTGTGGGGACCAGCACAGGTATAATCTCTTGGTGGCTCATGTTATTTTGTTTCTTTTATTGATGCTAGTAGAAAACTGTGAGTCTATTTCTTAAAGCATAAATTTGATGTATTTCATGTATTTAAGAAGTGAAAAATAATGGTAGAAAACGAGACAGATAAAATAGTAAAATGTCTTAGATTAGATAATGAGGGAGAGTACTGTAATAAGAGGTTTAAAGAGTATTGTACAACAAGTGGAATCGAACATTAGAAAATGATTCCAGGGACACCGTAGCAGAACGGTTGACTTAACACGTTAACAGGACCATCCTTAAGCATGCCAGGAGCATGAGGTTACATGCAGGGTTGCCTAATACAGTTTGGACAGATGTTGTGAATATTGCCGCATATCTCATAAATAAAAGTCCTTCAATACCATTGGATGGTGGGATACTAGAAGAAACTTGGACTGAGTAAGAAGTGAACTTTACACATCTCAAAGTCTTTAGTTGCACTTCATATATTCACATTGATGCAGAGCACAAAAATAAGCTGGATGCAAAGTTCAGGAAGTGCACGTTTATAGGCTACAGGTAGCATGATTTTGGTTATCGTTTTTGAGATACTAAGAATCGAAAAATCATAAGAAGCAAAGACTTAATCTTCAATGAAAAAATGATGCATAAGGATAGTGTGCAACAAAACAGAGATAAGGCCGATGAGAAAGAATTCATAGAGTTGGAAGAATTACCAGACACGGGTGTTACAGTGCCACATGATGAGCATATATAGGAGCATAATGAGGTAGAGCCGTAGACATTGGTTGTAAGGCCCGTATCCTAGACCGTACCATTCTGTACGCTTCCGGGTCCTCTCGGTCGAATTCCTGCGACCCGTGACCTGTAATCGACGTTTGCGCGTGACCCTCAGTCACATCCTGAATATCTATATCGGCTCGACTCGAAACTTGTATCCTAGCGACCGTATCGTCGCTGTGGTTCCAGCACTACGTCTCGCGTGCCAATGTGATACCCATGCCAGAAGATGTGAGCCCACGTCCATTTTAAGGAAAATGCCGTGCGTGTGAATTCAGAGAGAATCTCTACAACCTATCCCATCAATCAATCAATCAATCAAGTCAAGTACACACCCTATCACAAGTACAAGCAACCCATCCCCTCTTTCCCTAAGTTAACTCTCATGTCATCACACCCATCCCTCTCCTTACATCACCCATCACCCATCACCCATCACTCCATCTCTTTTCATCCCATTACTTCTCTCTTCACTCTCAAGCTCCTAAGGAGAGCATCCAACGTCCATGAGAGGAGCCAGGTGTGGCCCACTCCCTACCCCTAGATCTCTCATCTTTACCCTTCAAATCTCATCAACTTTCATCAAAGGGAAAGTCATGGAGCTTAGGAGTCCAAGGAGCTAAAGAATGAGTGATATAAGTGGGTGATCCACCGTTGATTTCATTTGATGGCCCACTTGTGATGGGACCCATCTTGATGTATAAATGTGCATGGAGGAGCTCATAGTGGCGGAGCTCCTCCCATCTCTACCGTTTCTCTCTCTCTCTCTCTCTCTCTCTCTCCCTCCTTCCTTCTCTTTGTGATGATGTGTGTCTGGCCCACCTAGGATATGGTATGATGATCCAGATCGTCCGATTACAGAACCCACCTTGTTGCTCGTCCGTTTGGACAGGCCTGGATGAAGAAAACTATAAATCCTGGCTTGATTCAAAACTTGAGTGGGCCTTACTGACGTGGACCCACCTTGATGTATTGTATCCTGCGCCGTCCATCTGGATGTGCAGAGCACTTGTGGGCTGCAGATGGCAGCAAGCAGCACCGTCCTTGCTGTTGACGGTGGGCCAACCCCCCACGCATGAGATCCATCTAGGGCGTCATCTGCTGGACGACTAGTAGCAGAAGCTACTGTATTAATGCAGTAAGTTTTGTGAGTACATCACGAGGTATGTGTTATCTCCGAACCATCCATTGGGCAGCCGTGTGGGGCCCATCCCACACGTGCTACACATGTGCGATGGGACCCACCTTACATCCTAATCGTCCATCCGTTTGAGAATGGTGGACCTCACCATGATATGTGTTTAATCAATGCCGTCCACCCATTTTCCTGGTGGGTGGGACCCACCCACACTTGCTGCACGTGTGGGATGGGCCCACCTTGATGAATGTATTCTCTATCCTTATTGCCCATTTGATTGAGACGGTGAGATGGCACCGTGATGTATGGTTTAATCCACGTCGTCCATCCTTGGACAGTGTGCCATGGGACGGACGCACCTTGATGTATGTTGTGTGGCCACGCCGTCCATTTGTTCGTCTAGAAGATGGGACCCACCTCATGTGTTGTATGCATAGAGCCACCCGTGGGGCCGCATGTGATGTATGTGCGTCACTCACACCATGCACACGCGGAAGTGGGGCCCCCACTCGATGTACGTATTGTAAATCCTCATCGTCCAGTGGTCTGGACGGTGGGAACCACTGCAATGTAGGTGCTTTAAATCCACGCCGTCTGTTCGTCGCTGTACACACATGCCCGCTTTGATGCAGTGTTGTATCCACTCCGTGCATCTATGGGCCCCACTGAGTCCCCCATGATCTATGTGTTGTATATCCCCACTGTCCAGCTGCTGGACGGAGGGAACCCTCCTTGATGTATGTATATCCACGTTGTTCATCTGCAGGGCCCACCTATTGTATGTAGGGCCCACTTGATGTATGTGAGGCCATTGTGGTCGTATGTGAAGCCCAATATGGTCGTATGCGGGGCCCGTTGTGGCCCGAGTAATGGGGCCTATTATAATGTATATTAGGCCCAAGTAATGAGGCCCATTATGATGTTTATGAGGCCTATTGGTGCGGCCCACTTTATGTATACGAGGCCCATTAGTGCGGCCCATTCATGTGGTCCACTTGATGTATATGAGGCCTATTGGTGCAGCCTGTTGATGCGGCCCACTTAATGCTTATGAGGCTCATTGGTGCGGCCCATTGATGCAGCCCACTTGACGTTATGAGCCCATTGGTGTGGCTCGTTGATGCGGCCCACTTGATGTATATGAAGCCCATATGATGAGGCCCGATGCGTTGTATATGAAGCCCATTATGATTTATATAAGGCTAATTGGTGTGGCCCGTTGATGTGGCCCACTTGATATATATGAAACCTATATGATGAGGCCCAATGTGTTGTATATGAAGCCCATTATGATTTATATAAGACCCATTTGGCGAGGTCCATTATAATGTAATTGTGGCCTAGGTATGAGGCCCGATATGATGTAATTAAGGCCCATGAGTAAGGCCCAATGTGATATATATATATATATATATATATATATATATATATATATATATATATATATATATATATATATATATATATATAGCCTATGTAATGCAGCCCATTATGTTGTGTATGAGGCCTTTGTTTGAGGCCATGGGCCCATTATATGTTTGGTCCTATGAGGGTCACTCTTTGAGAGCGATGTTGGTTAAATGTCCACATTGATGGGCAATGATGGTTAAATGTCCACATTGTGACATTCCTGTAGGCCCTTTGTTAGGCCGATTATCAATGCTGGTTATCGATATCGATTATGAGTATATGATAGCATAGCATTATGATACATGCCCATACACATCATCTATATATTTGTTATGAGATGTGGTTGACCATTGCATATGCCATTGGATAGGTTGTTATGAGACCCCCCTGATAGGTGGAGATTGTCTCACATGAGTGTACGGTATGTGTAAGATTGATGCATGAATGAATTATATAACTCATGCATCTTGCATTGTGTGTTGTGATTACTGTACGCCCTAGAGACATCAGGGCCGTAGCCTCCACAGGCATGTCGCGGATGGCTACATTGGACACCGAAAATATATTACTAGCATCGGGGCACCATAGATGTCTCTAGGTGAAAATTTCTAAACCTTCGTGGCCAGGAGATGCTCTAACGTATAGACCGAGTGGATACATGAGCGCCTGAGTGCCGAATACCAGTAGGCCACGTCTCCCACTATGTCGTAGTGTTACGCCCCAAACCTGAAAATCGGGTTTACAAAATTTTTGATTGCCGAATCCGGTACCGATAGCCTCTGTAGTATCCCATTTTCTGTTCTTACCATCCATAGGCCAGGTTTCGATCCTGGAATCCTACAAGGAGAATTTTTTAACGTACATTTGTTTCATAAGAAGCATAACCATAAGTATACCGAAATCATAAAGGCAACATCATCATCACATATCCACTAATATTAATATTTGAATACAGTGCTGAAAGGAAAATACATATGTCAGTGATCAAAGCTCCAAAAGTCTGCTGCATGCTCCAAGCTCAACGCTATTGCAACCTAATGCCACCTGCACGCATCTATCATGCATAAGCTTATGAAAAGCTTAGAGGATGGTGAAAGTGTGTGTACAAGGTAAGTGTCAAGTATGCAATATAATGCCATGAATCATACAATGGAATAAACAAAAATACTAACAAGATAAGATATTAGAGTAAGCGGAATTATAGTGGTAAGTCCACGAGTCATACAATATCAGAGTACGTAATACAGATCAGCTATAAAAAAAATCAGGAGCCAAAGAGAGCCAAATATCAGATGTCGAGGGTACAATATAATATGTATATCCTGCTTCGCCCAGCTAGGCCATATAAGTGCAGAAACATAATAACCCAAAATGCTAAGTACTGCGGATGCAATGTAATATGTAGTGCGAATGAAATGACCATGCTAGAGTGTGAAGTCGGGATGGTAGTATGTAGTATCGCAGGCTACGGGGTCCACCACAAGGGACTTCTATCCAAATCAGTCCTATACCTAAATTTGGATAAGTCAGACTCAATGTTGTAAACTCCTGATCTCAGGCTAGTCGCATGCCCAATCGAAATCCTAGCCATTCGAAGGTATACGTAACAAATAGTTACGCACCACCAGTTTGAGTGGATAGTGAATGAATGAACGAATATACAATTTCTGCTCAATAAGTCCACATATCAGTACGGTTATTCTCCGGGGAATCACTGGGGTCTATTACACTCTAAACCAGATTATCGTCTCGTCGCGCCCAACAAGGTGAGTGAAAGAGACCTCACTATTTGTCTGTCAATATCGGGCCCGACTCGTTGATAGTAGACCCATTCCTCGAGCTAGTCAAACTCAGCCTAGCTTTGTCCCCTCCTCTCGGGTAGGTAAGGCTGCACCCCCTTCCAACTGTCCACTACACAGTGAGAGATGTGACCTAACGGTATACGACCCTCATGCGCTCATACATCCACTCAGTCTAGATGTTGAAACAACCTTTGGAATCAAGAGGGTTCTGGGACTTTCACTCAAGGATATTTATAGCACCCCATGTAGAATAGATTTTCGGTGTCCCATTTGGCCATCCACGATATACCTGTGGAGGCTACGACCCTGATGTCGCTAGGGCATACTGTGGTCATATCACAAAATGCGAGATGCATGAGTCATACCATCCAATCATGCATCAAATCTACGCGTACCACACGCTCATGTGGGCAACTCCTCTTATCAGGGAGTCCCATAATAACCTGCCCAATGACATGTGCTATGATCAATCATTCCTCATATCAGGCATACATATGATGCGCATGAGCATGGGTCGTGAAGTTATACTAAGCATGCTATATGATAATGGTGTACTTTCCTCATATCAAGGATAGGCCTAGACAACCTACTCATAACATGAATGACCTCACAATGGGCTCAAGGGAAGGTCACAATGTGGACATCTAACCATCATTGCCCATCAATGTGGTCATTTAACCAACATCGCTCCCAAGTAGTGGCCCACATAAATATCATTATATACATTATAATGAAATCACACATTACATCGGTCCGCACCTTCATCGCATTGGGCCTCACTCAAGGGCCACATATACACCACATCAGGTCTCGCCATACGGGCCACAAATATCATGATGGACCTTATCAAATGGGCCACAAATACATCACAATGGGCCACATACCTAGGCCTAATACACATCACAATGGGCCGCATGACATGGGTCTAATATGCATCGTAATAGCCGCATGACATGGGCCTAATACGCATTACTATGGCCATTGGCACATGGGCCATAAATACATCACATCGGGCCTCACTCATGGGCCTCACATACATCACAATGAGCCTCAGTACATGGGTAATAAATACATCACATTGGGCCTTAAATATACATCACAGGTGGGCCTTGCACATAAAGCAATTGGGCCCTGAAGACTGATGGACAACACGGATAAAACATATATCACGATGGTCCCCCTATCCTTGGACGACGTGGATGAAATCACACATCAAGGTGGATCACACGTCCCACGGATGGTGTAGATAAAACATACTTTGTGTGGGGTCCACATCCTATAGGCGGTCAGGATATACATCACCCATGTTCCACGCGGACAGCAGGGATGAAACACGTACATCATGGTAGGCCCACCATCCCATGTTGGACGGTACAGCAGATACATCACCTAGGTGGGCCCCAAGGTGTAGGTATCATGATGTTATGCTATCACATACTCATAATCGGTGTCGATAATCGGCCTATACAATCGACCTCGATAATCAGAATCGACAATCAAGATCGGCCAATAAGTAAGGTGGGGTCCATATATGAACAACCGATTAAACCATAGTATAAAGATCGACCCTTGACCAAGGTTATATCAAATCCGATAGCACGAAACTATCCGTTAATGGTGAGTGGGCCTCACTTATTTAGGTTAACCCACGAAGAGAATGGGCTTAACAAGACGTAAGGGAAGGTCACAATGAGGATGTTTAACCATCATTGCCCCTTAATGTGGACATCTAACCAACATTGCTCCCAAGGAGTGGTCCACATAAGGGATTTATATGCAACGTAGCGGCCACACATACATCACATTGGGCCTCATTCATCGGCCTCACATACATCGCATTGGGTTTCATACAAGGGCCTTGAACACATCACAATGGGCCTCAACCCACGGGCCCTAATACATCACAATGAGCCTCAACTCATGGGCCTTGAATACATCACAATGGGCCTCAACCCATGGGCCCTAATACATCACAATGGGCCTCAACCCATGGGCCCTAATACATCACAATAGGCCTCAACCCATGGGCCTTGAATACATCACAATGGGCCTCAACCCATGGGCCTTGAATACATCACAATGGGCCTTATCCCATGGGCCTTAAATACATCAAATGGGCCGCATCAAATGGGCCTCATATATGTCAAGGTGGGCCTCAACAACGAGCCTCATACACATCAAGGTGGGCTCATCAATGGCTGCACTAATGGGCCTTATAAACATCATGTGGGCCACGTATCTGAGCCTCGAATACATCAAATGACCACACGTCATGGGCCTAATACATAACACAATGGGCCTCATCAATGGGCCTATATACATATCAAGTGGGTCGCATCAATGGGCCATAAATACACCACATGGGCTTGATTCAAAGGCCATAAATACATCACGACGGGCCATACTCAAGGGCCTTATATACGTCATATTGGGGTGGGCCCTGTACATTCCAAATGGGCTCCATACACATCATTTGGGCCTCACGTGGCAACTAAAACGGATGGATGGTGTGGTTGTGAAGTACATCAAAGTAGGTCCTACCGTCAAATGGACGATGAGAATACAACGTATACATCATGGTTGGCCACACCTGTCTAGTAAATGGAATGGACAGCGTGGCTGAAAATACAGAACATCAAGGTGTGCTCCATGGTAGACGGACAGTGTGAAATACATTACATAATCAAGGTGGGTACCACCTGCCCACACGTGTCACACGTGTGGGGTGGGCCCACTCCAAATAGATGGACGGTATGAATAAAACACATACGTCAGGTGGAGTCCCACTGTCCTTTGCTGGTGGACGGTGTGGATATACTTCACATACATCAAAGTGGCTGGTGGGAGATATTCCGGCCAATCCACGTCCATATCAGGTGGGCCCCACGTTGGCCCACCCCATATAATGTAATATATATATATATATATATATATATATATATATATATATATATATATATATATATAAAACCAACGGACGATGTGGATGAAACATCATGGTGGGCCACACCTATCCGTGATCTGGACAGTGTGGATGAAACCCAACCCAGGTAGTTAGCACCGTCCCAGGTGCAGGTAAAACACATACGTCAGGTGGAGTCCCACCGTCCAATGGTGTGCACAGTGTGGGTAAAACACATACACCATAGTGGGTCCCACGTGGGGCCCACCATAACGTTTATATGGCAGCCAATCTGTTGGTAAGGTCACACAGACCCGGATGAAGAGGAAGAACAAATTTCATAATGATAAAAAACTAATGTGAAATCTAAAAGGCTTTCAATGACAGCCGTTCAACCTAACTATTTCATGTGATGTGGGCCACCTGAGTCCATGAACGGCTGATCTTTCTTGGGTGGCCCATTGCCCTAAGTGACCCAACAACTGCATGGTGCTGATGTACGACACATCATGGTGGGGCCTGTTAGTGGGGCCCATGGTCATCCAGCAGTGGACGCTGCTTACTGCAGCATCCTCTAGATGCTGACAGCAATAGCGTCTTGTTGTTTTGTGTGTATATATATATATATATATATATATATATATATATATATATATATATATATATATATATATATATATATATATATAATTTTATTATTTTATTTTTTTCACAGTTTTTCCTAGGTGGGGCCTACATCTGAAAAATCTAACCCATCCATTGGACTCCATGGCTTGAGACCGTCTAAAAGAGTCCAATATCCAGCATGTTTTGACGAATAAATAAAAATTAAGGTGGGTCTTAACTGATTTGAACGGTAGAAATCACAATTTTCTATGGTATGGCCCGTTTGATTATCAAATTAGCTTCATTTTTTGGCTCAACGCCTAAAATGAGCTGGGGAATAGAATGGACGGAGTGGATTAGATTCATGCATCAAGGTGGGGCCTACATAAGTAGCTCTTCCCCTTAAAATTCCAAAAGAGAAATACCGCAAAGCATGAAAATGTGGGTCTAAGATCACTTACCGTCCACTTCTTCTTGCTCCCTTAGCTTCATTTGCTCCTTAGCTTCGATCCTAACGAAAGAGATAGAGATTCGATGGTTGAGATGAGAAATGAGAGGGTAGGAAGTGGGCCACATATAAATCTTTCTTGGAGGATGAAAGAGCTTGGATGTGTGATTGTTTAGGGTTGCTTGGAAAATGGTTTGAGAATGAGAGAGAGAGGGTTGTAAGGAGAGAGAGATGGATGGGTGATGGAGTGATGGATGTGGTGAGTGATGGGTGTGTAAGAGATTGTTGACTTTAGGGGTAAATGGTGTAAGAAAAGGTATGGGCTTGTGTAAGAACTTTTGACTTTAGGGGTTGCTTGGAGATGGGTGTGAGGCGATGTGTACTTGACATGTACTTGACCCTTGATGAGATTGATTGATTGATTGATGTGACATTCTGTAGAGATTCTCTTGAGTTTTTCAACTCACGGTGTTTTTCTCGAACTGAACGCGGGCCCACATTTCTCGGCCTGGGTATCGAATTGGTGTGCAAGATGTGGTGTAACACCCTAAAAATCGGGGGTCGTGTATAAACTCAACTCCCGAGTTCCAGACCGTCACTTATGCAACAAAAATGATTATGATTCAATGTTGTCTGATTTAAAGCATTCACATGAGTAAAAGTATACCAAAACTGCAATTCATACTCCAGATCCAGTGATAAAAGCAAGCGGAAGACTAAACAATATATATATCACTGTATGGAAAAAATAAAGTAGATCTCATCTGTCTCTAAAGTATGAATACATCTCTGAGTCTCATATACATATACATGAACAAAAATAAATGTTCAAAATAGTCCCACTGAAGTCCCGTCAACCCAGGTCGCCTAAGTAAAGCCATCATGATACTATATGTACGAGAACTCGTCCTGGTCCTCATCAAAGTCTGGCTCTGCCTCCTGGATCTCAGTATCACCTGCATCTACAACAGGGTCTGGTGGGTGTTGCAAACACCATCTCGTAACGTGGGAGTGAGTAGCTAACTCAGTGGAATAATAGAGCAAGGATTTACATGTTCTCAAATCAATCATGCAATATGACATAACGTGATGTATGCCCTCACCGACGATCTCCCTCATACGGCATCATCTTACGACCGCGGCATGCAATCGTCCCTCAAGTGCTCCACATCTTCCAGGCACATGCAATGTTATGGTGATATGATTTTCTAGTTGTTATTAGTCCATTCAAACAGCAGGATTGGAAAACTAAGGTACTTCCCTTGTATCAATCCCAACACAGATCCTGTCTAGGGTCGTCACTCCTAGTAATCACATACGATGTATATTTTGTAGGTCGCTGCAAGGGCTGCCAGGGCTGTTGCTCGCACTCGTTGCACCGTTCCCCCATCACCTTATCAATACAGGCCTACTGTACTCTACTGCTACTGAATGGTCGTCGCCTCCCGTAGACTCAGAATACGTTCGCGGTCACTACAAAGGACTCGTCGCCTGATCAGTGTAGGCCGACAGCAAGAATATAGTGTCCCATACCACCATAATCTGCTTACGAGACTAGGTGCTCACTGGTCACTACGGGGAGGTTTGTGGCCCCATCGTAGGCCGACAGCTCGACCACGGTGTCCCATACCACCATGCCCGGCTCATGAGTCTTCGTGGATCAAGGTACCATGGTTAACAGGTTTACAATGGTAAGTTCAGTACCCTAGGTTCAAGCAGTTATGACTCATACAGGGTGAACATACATCGGCCAGTCGGGTTACTTGACGGGCTCGACTAGCGCGATCGCATCTCAAGTCGAACGACATGAAGTGCGTAAAACACTTCGCGTAGCCTAACCACTGCCGCCAACTCCAGAACACGGCTCGCGTTCATCGACGCGTCGTTCGTGGCCAAGACCAGCCAACCACGAATTCGCTCGGTTACCGACTGCCTGGACTAAGTATAGTCCCAAACACGTATGAATTCACATCAGCAATTTATGTAGGAGTATTGGAATTGAAATACAATCATGTGAGCATGTTAACACATGTTATAACATTCAACTTAAGCAAATCTTCAAGTACATACATTTCATGCATAATATGGAATCATGTACATAGTCAACATGTAGGAAATCATTTACGTCAGCATATTAATTGAGAAATCCATCTCAAACTAATTCATAACATCATTTAATTCAATACATACTAATACAAACATTTATACAAACACATACACTACACACTTAAGTCTACATATAGTATGTCGACCCGAAGTGTGCAATTTGGCGAATCTCTTCGCCAAACTAATTATGCACGTATTCCTAACTTTCTAATGTGACAACAAACCATGTCAATCACATCAGCAAAATATGAATGTAATCAGTACTTCCTATAAATGACTAAAATGCCCTAAATCTCATATTCTTCGTTGATTTACGAAATAGGAAACGGATAGCATGTTGTACATGTCAAACGGCGATGCCGTCGATAATCTACTATTAAACGTCATTGAAAGCTTTGGAAACAGTCAATCAAAGCGTCTAAAATCCGCACCTTATCTCTTATGGATGCGTCGTTTCGAACGGAGCGTATACGCTTCGTCTACAGCGATAAGAGAACCTAATTCACGAGTTACGTCAGCTAACAAGCTATGAATCTTAGTAAACCTCAAATCAGCAACTTTCTAGGATTATTTCATACCTGAAAAAGCGGAGGAATCATCGGCCAGGCGATTGGGATGTGTTGCTGAAGCACGTGCAACAGATGGCACGAAGGCAGGAAAAATCTATCCTACTCTCTCTCACAAACTCTCACCTTTTCTCTCTCCCAAACTAAGAATTTTTACAAATTCGGATGGGAGAGAGGAGTGAGGGTTTCAACTCATTTTATAAGCCCAAAAACGCCGAAAATAGGCTCCGGTACAAGGTTCACTTAGTGCATATCCAAATCGAGGCTGTTTCGGTCCAAAAGATGCTTTCTGGTGGTCCCCTGGCCGAATGCGATCGGACTTAAGCTCATGCGTACCAGATCTAGCACGTATTAAGTTTTCAGTCCGGCAGGGTTCGCACATCGCGCATGGCGGACCAGTTTCAGTTCAGCGGTCACCGCACGTAGATCAGGGCTGAAAGTCTCATGATATGAAATAGAAATTTTTCCTGATCCGAGGGTGTAATCTGGCTGAATTCTGACGGTCAGAACGCTTAATACTGACGCGTCAAGTCGTGTGCCAGATTTGAATTTCAAATTCCCAATCTGTCCCTATTCGCATTCTCTTCAGTCCGGGCTCCATGAAATAGCCTGTGTTTATCGGTTGGACTTGATTTTTGAAATGATTGTCAAGTCCAGCTGGGCGGTCCTAACGGTCTAAGATAAGAGGTATCGGACTTTCGACGCGCGGTCTAGATCCAATACAAAATTTCAAAGTGGTCCAGAGAACAAACTTGCTTAGAGTTTGATCCGAGGTTATAGAGTATTATAGAGTCATTGGTTCTACTCGATTTGGGTCTTGTAGAACGTATTTAAAGTGATCAGGGACTATTTCCCAGCTACTCTAACGTTGCGCTAGCTAACTTACGCTTAATTTTCATAGGAATTAATCCTAAGTGGTTTCTTTAGCTATGGAATTGGGTTCTGAGTGATTTTTTGGGTGTTTTAGTTGACCCACTGCCTAAGGACGTCAAATTCCAGATTGGCCAAAATCTGGGGTATTACAATTTATCCCCCTTAAAACACAATTTCGTCCCCGAAATTGGCGAAGGGTAAGGAGCATCTAGTAAGACTTTAGTATTGGCATTCTAAGAAAGGGTCAATCCTATTTATTGACCTAACTGTACGTACATCCTAACTCGATTGTTTCGATCCTAGGCCAGTGGGAAAGAGGCCAAGCACTCTTCCGCTGCGCCACTCTGATCGAACGGCAGCGTTGACTAACCTAACCGGATTGGAATCGTTACGTTCTACCCCCCTTAAAACTTGGTTTTACTTAAGGTTGAAGAATCTTTGCATTGATCCGTATATCGGAACGAGGCGCAACTTAGCGGCTATCCTTAACCTAAAATGGAAACAACCTTTCCTTACAGGGTTTTCCTTACTAATGATGCGTTCTATGGCATTGGTACCTATAATCTTAGAGATGAGCCTAATCTCTATTGTGGTTAAGTTTAGGGACAGGTATGAGTTAGTGGCGAGATATCGAATTCTCTACTGGCTTTAAGTCCTCGCCATTTCTCAAAGACAAAGCAATAACTTTTGATTATATGTGGTCGAGCCAATGCGGAAGAAAAGTTGTGTAGTGGGTCTGAGCCGGATACATAGACTTTCTGCCTAGAACAGAAATTTATTGTATCAGTTCTTAATCCTAAACGATGCCGATCTTCTACTTGATCAGAGCATTGGATTTATTGGCAACTACCAGGATTGAAAAGTCAATTCAAACAGCGAATACTTCGCTGACAATTACATTTCCTTTACTCCGCATTTCCGAATGCAATAAGCCCTTTGGGGAAGGCAATTCTAAGGGGCGTGCTAGTACATTATAAGTTCAATCTGAGGGATTTATAAATATTCCCTGAGAGTTAATGGTTCTTTCCTAAGGGCAACAACATAAGTCTATAAGTCATAAAGGGATTTATCGAAGGGATAATGTTCTACTTCAACCAAATCTAACCTACAATTTCTTAGCATATACAGGCTTTACACTACTTAAAGTAATTAGTAGGCTAGTCTGTAACTCAGTAGCTATAATCTAAAGCCTAAGATTATACGTTAAATGGTTCCATACCATTTCTACTACAGGAAATTCTTCTAGTGCTTAGGGTCAAGATTGTCTAAATGGAATTAGATTTCTTATGTGGTCAGACCCTTCAATCTGCGTCCTCAACTCCCCCATCTCACACGGTGCCATGCGATACATCGGCAGTGAGACGGACGAGGAACTAGGAACCAGATCGATAGTGAAATCGATCTCTCGTCGGGGCGGCAAGCCAGGGATCTTCCTGAACAAATCCCCAAACTCACAAACGACTGGCGTATGCTCAAGCATCTAGGCACCAGCATCTCGCAATAAGGTGGTGTAACTAAGTATGCGGAAAGGGAGATTTACCCGCACTGGAAACGTGAAGGATGTACCCTCTGGCTCATAGGCTGTCACTATACGAGTCTCACAGTCAATCTCGGCCCTCGCTGTAGTCAACCAGTCCATACCAAGAATGACATCGAGATAAACCAGAGCGGGATCGACGACGAGATCTAAAGCCATCGTCTTGCCCCCCAGATCCACCAAACAACCCTCACACATCTGGGTGGCATCTGTAAAGGACCCGTGAGCTGCATAAACTCGCACCCCATCCATAGTAATGGTCTGTAACCTAAGACGCCTTACTATAGCACGTGATATCAAAAAAATCGTGGAACTAGTGTCCACCATCACGAGAATAGGAGTACCTCCAATATGGGCAGTGACCTCGAAGGCTGAATGCTGAGAAGTCTGTGTCGCAGCTACCTCTGCTATCAAGGCATGTACCTGTGCCTGCTGTGGCTGGTTCGGCCGCTGCGCCGTGGGCCGTGAAGGCTGCCTGATCTGCGATATCGGAGGTCTGAAAGAAGGGTGCGCAGGAGCCAACCGTATAGGCGGTGCTGATATCGCCTGTAGACGTGTACGGTCGATCTTCTGCGGCGGCGAGAACCCACTGTCCCGCATCCTAGAAAAATAACTCTGCGTCAAGTGGCCTTCTCTCCCACAATATGTGCATAGTAAATCAGAGCGCTGCATCGGGGGTACTGGCATGGTAGCCCTAGTAGGAGGGTCGACGCGAGGCCTCTTGCCCGCAAAGGGCCTGTCCCGCATCTCTGGTAGTGGCCTAGGAGCAACAGGGCCACGAGATAGCGTAAGACGATCCACATCCTGCTCTGCCCGCATGGACATGTGAATCAACTCCGCATAGGAGGGAATGCTCACACAGCACATCTTCGACCGAATATCCGGTCGCAAACCCTCTGAAAAGCGTCGTACGCGCATCTGCTCATCAGCCAAAATAGTCGGGACGTATCTGTCCAACTCCGTGAACCGATGCTCATACTCCGTACTTGTCATGGCTCCCTGTCTGAGGCGGAGAAACTCATTCTTCCGGTCATGCCTGTACGTCTGGGGATAGTACTTCTCATGGAAGCGGAACTCAAACGCTGCCCATGTCCATATAAAGTCGACGGCAACGGTCCGCAATATGCTGTCCCACCACAAGCTGGCCTCTCTCTCAAACAGGAACGTAGCCAACTCTACCTGCTCCGCCTCTGTACAATGAAGCATCCGCAATATCTTTGACACACGGTCGAGCTAATACTTGACCTCCTCGGGTCTATGAGAACCCGTAAAAGTGGGAGGCCGTAAGCGCTGGAATCGCTCTAACAAGCCCCATGTATCTGCGGCATTCTCCGCAGGGTAAGCAGGTGGTGCAGGATGAGCCATGCCCTCATCCTGGGCATATGCATCAGCATCCTCAGCTGGATGCGCAGGTGGTGCAGGTGGAGTCACACCCCCGCCCTGGGCTAGTGTCCCCACAATAGTAGTCAGGAGCTGCTGTTGCTGCAGCATCATGGCCATCATCTGCTCAAATCTTTCGGGAGGTGGAGCAGGCTGTGGCGTGTGCTGTGCCGAAGAAGATGTGCGATACAGCTCTCTGACTGGCAGTGTGAACGGCGGTGGTCCAACTGTAGGACCAGCAGTAGGCTGAGACGCGCGCACTGTCTCAGGAATCGGGCCCACAGCAGGGTCCGCATGTGCATCAGACTGCGAAGCCGAGCCGTGCTCCGGATAGTCTTCTGCGGCGTTCCTTATATTCAAAATAGGGCGCAACCTTGTCAGTCTCAATAGTACAAATACACCGCAATCATTCGCACAAGGAGTCAAAGGCATTCCATGCATTTCATTTAATCAAAATTGTCACAATACAAGGGATATATCCTTACAAGCATCATGACGAGAAATACATGGGAACTAAGACAGTTAAAATGACAACAGCAACATAAGCAAAGCACTAGCCCTAACAGGCTTACACAACAAAAGAAGGAAATGACTAACTACTGATAACAACATCATAGATCTCGCTAGTCTGAGTCGGGTGACAGAGGAGGAGCACCCTTATCCTGCAAGCAACACAGGATCGCCTTCAAGGTGCGAGTCACCTTGCCGAATTTCCTCTTCGTAACGGCCTTGGCATCCTCGACTTCAGCGTGAAGTTCCTGAACTTCCCTTCGCAAGGCGATCTGACTCTCCTCGATCCGAGCAATGCGATCATCGCCAGTAGCCTGAGCAGAAGGAGGAGGGCTCTCATCTGTATCCTGATCCTCCTCTTTTGCCTCTTCCTGGACTTCTTCCTGAACTTCTGCTCCAGGTTCTCCCTCACTTGGATCCTCCTCATCATCAAAATCATCCTCGCTATCCTCCTCAAGCTGATTTTCATGGTATTAAGACCCAATCTTCATCTTGACCATAGTCGACTCATCAATGCTATGAATCGAAACTGGCAATTCCGGCCCAAGTCTGTAAGCAAACTCAAGCGCGATCTTGCATATCAGTCGGCCAAAAGGAAGCGATTCGAACGTTCTTCTTGACTTGGCTATGAGGATTATCTGTCGCAAGATGAAAGTGGCCATACATACATTCTCTCCCTGGGCCACCAGATACAAGAAATCAACCATAAGGCGTGTACATTCAATGCGATTCGTCGACCTGGGATAAACATTGAACGTGCAGATATGGTGCAGCAGGCGCAAATCATCAGACATATATGTCACATTGAGGCTATTATTAGGCTGCCATGGAACCAATTTACCGCACAGGAACCTTGTATGGTGATCTCGCTCACGCCTACTCCTCAGATTCTTCTCACTAGGATGAACATCACCAAGAGGCACGTTCAGAAGTCGCGCAATCAGCTGCACATCGATCATAGCCATCCGATCTCTACCAAAAGAGATTTTAAACTGCAATGGCTCCAAGGTAGGATTCTGGATACTAGTGTAGAAGGCACGAACGGTGCTCACATTAGAATGAGCGCGAGCTTCAAAGATCGGACCCCAATGCGCAGCTTCAATGCGCTCGAACAATAAAAATTCACCGAACAGTCGTCCTTCCACGTCCGCCTCAAACAACACTTTACGATCAGTGTATTGGCCGTGAGACATCTCTGCTAGAATTACTCGCCCAAGATGAGTATGGGGATCCAAATCCCACTTTGTATGGAACTCTCGGGCTATGGGTGGACCTGTGGTGGCGCTTGAACTTGCGGCACCACCCCGCGGTCTCCTCGATTGAGCAGGGCGACTTGGCCCAGCCTCATCTACTACAGTTTTCCTTTTATCCATCAAAGATAAGATGGTGGAGAGTGACAAAAGGCCTAAAATGGCTTCCACGAAAGCCATGGAAAACGAAAAAAATGTGGAGAAGTGGCTGTTCAAACTGGAAAAGGGAGATCTAGGCATTGTAGAGGGATGCTTCAAGCTTCCCTAGGATGTATTTTCAAGGAGAAATGAAAATAAAAAGTGAAATGGAGCACCTCACGATTTCAGCTCGATTTGGGAGTTTTTGGAGCTCCAAAAGATGAAATCTTCAAGAGGGAGGGTTGCCAACTTTAAAGGAACGGTGAAGGGTGGTCATTTTTGGCTAAGGATAGATCTAGGGGTGGTTTGAAATCATGAAATTTGGAGATAGCTGCTGAAAAACGTAAATAGTGCTATGGGGAGGGCTGTTTGTGAAGGAAGTGCATGATTTAGGAATTTTCTACCCACGAACCATACATGGGGGTGTGAAATACCCAAAATACCCTCAGATATCAAAGCACACCTCCAACGGAGCATGGTGGTCGGCAATGCATAGCCGAACCGGCGATGACATCGCCGACCGATCACCTGTTCGGTCGGTGGGACCACATGGGTTTGGTCCCCCATGGTCCAGGGACCCTAAAAAGGTACGGTCCCAACCTTGGTTCATTGTATTTTGACCTATATAGGCCCAAACATGTGTTCGGGGCTTTCTGGGGCCAATCTGCAATTCTGAATACAAAATCCTATCATGCAGCATATGATTTTAGGGTAGAAGGAGTTAATACATTCATCTAGACTATTAGTAGCTAAAGAAATGGCCTTATGGCCATTTTTCATGAAATTTTACTATTCACGATAAAATTTTGTGAAAGTATTATTTTATGTCATTTTCATATTAGGTTTGATGCCTAACATGAAAAGGATAAGAAAGAATTGAAGATTGGAGTGGTGAGAGGAAGAATTTTGAAGATTTTTGGTGAAACGAGATTTTTAAGCCCTGGCGATTGAATACAGGGGTCGTGGTTGTCCCACGGCCCATGGATTCACATTAACGGGTTTGGAATCGTTCAAAGAACGTCACAACCCACTCACCTACAACCTAGGAGCTATTCAGGTTACTTTACGCGACCCTAGATGCGTTACGGACTCGATCATGCGATCGATTCGAATAGATTTCGCCTATTGACGAATCTGCGATCCTATGTGTCACGCCCCAAACTCGGAAACCGGGCTCACAAAATTTCTGATCGCCGAATCCGGCGTCGACAGCCTCCATAGAACCCCATTCTCGAATCCTAACTCCTATTCGCCAGGTTCCGATCCTAGGATGCTACGAGGAGAATTTTTAACGTCAGTTTGATACATAATAAGCATAACCAAAGGCATAACCCACAAACAATAACCAAGAACTCCATTACATTTCCACTATGATAAAAAACTTTACAAGTACAATGAGCAAAAAAGGAAATACAATGGTAAAGAACAAAAACTTCAAAACGCTCCGCAGCGTGCTCCTGCCTCAGCGCTGCTGCGAACCAACATCACCTGCACGCAACGGTCGTGCATAAGCTTACAGAAAGCTTAGAGGGTGGTGAAAGTGTGTGCGCAAGGTAGTAATATGAACATGCAATGTCAGAGTAAAGCGAAATATGCAAATGGATCTATAATATCATGAGCCGTACCAAGGCTTATGTGATGCAAGACATGAATGGTATCGGCCATCCCAAGGCCATGTGATGTGCAATGCAGCTCAAGCATACAGATCCTCATCTATGTCCACATATCAATACAGCTCAAAATATAGAATATCACCGGGGTCTAGTACACTCTAAACCAGATTGTCGCCACATCGCGCACAATAAGGTAAGTGGAAGAGACCACACTATCCGTCTGTCAATATCGGGCGCAACTCGTCGATAGCGGACCTATTCCTCGAGCTGGTCAGACTCAGCCTAGCATTGCCCCCTACTCTTGGGCGGGTAAGGCCGCACCTCCTTCCAACTGACCACGACACAGTGGAGAACGTAACCGTCTGGTAATCGGCACTTAACGCTCATCTACCCACTCGGTCTAGACGTTGGAGCAACCTCTTGGTACCATAAGGGTTTAGGGACTTTCACCCAGGGATATCTATAGTACCCCATGTAGAACAAGATTTCCGGTATCCAATCCTGCCAACCACGATCTGTCTGTGGAGGCTACGGCCCCGATGTCCCTAGGGCGTACAATAACCATGTCATACAAATGCGGAATGCATGAATCACGCTATCCAGTCATGTAACCAATCCTGCGCATATCGTGCGCTCATGTAGGGCAACACCGCCTAACCGGGAGCCCATAAACAACCTGTCCGAAGGCAAATGCTATGATCAGATAACTCTCACGTCAAGCATACATATGATGCGTATGATCATGAGTCATGGAACTGTACTAACATGGTATAATAAAGATAGGCTCCGCGTATAACTGAGATGGGCCGAGATAGCCTACTTACTATAAGTATGGGTCTATTAGTGGGCCTTAGGGAGAGTGACAATGCGGACATTTAACCGACGTCATCCTTACAATGTGGGCATCTAACCATCATTTTTCCTAAGGCATTACTTACTATAAATATCGTTATATGCCATGGAGGGATCATGCATTGTAATGGACCTAGTTGCACTCAATTGGGTCTTAAGTACATCAATTAGGCCGTATCATATGGGCCTTACATTCATCAAACGGATCACCTCAATGAGCCTCACCAATGGGCCTGAGGTCCTTTGCAATGGGTCATAACCCATGGGCCTTAGAATTCATTAAAAATGAGCCCAATCACATGAGCTTTATGGGCCTAATCACATAGGCCTTATATATACCAAAGTGGGCCTCAACAATGGGCCACAAATACATAAATTGGGCCTACACACATGGGCCCATAAATAACAAAGTGGGCCTTAGTGGGCGGGCCACAAATACATTAAGATGGGCCTCAACAATGGCCTTAAAATGATCTCAAAATGGTTGGACGGTTTGGATGGAACTTATGCATCATGGTAGACTCCCATGTGGGCCCACTATAACATTTATTTTCCAGCCAATCCTGGGCCCACTGAAATGCTTATTTGCCACCCAACCTATTGCTAAGGTCGTGTGGCAAGGGGCCCACCAAAATGTTTATTTTACATCCCACCTGTTGATAAGGCCATGTAGCAAGGGGCCCACCAAAATGTTTATTTTCCATTTAAACCTGTTGATAAGGTCATATAGACCCAGGGCCCACCGAAATGTATATTTTCTACCCAACCTGGGTCCACTGTACTATTTATTTGCATCCAAACTGTTCATTGAATCACATGGCCTAGGGCCCACTATAATGTTTATTGCCATCCAAACCTGTTCATAACGTCACGTGGCCAGGGGCCCACGTGATGGACGGCGTGGACACAATACATACATCTGAGTGGGGGCCACCGTCCACTGCCGTGGACGGAAGGCGTGAGTAAAACACTTGCATCACAGTGGGTGTCACCACCCACTGTTGTGTACGGTGTGGTAAGCCACACATACCACAGTGGGTCCCATGTAGGGCCCACCAAAGTGTTTATTTGCAATCCAACCCGTCCATTACGTGTGTCCCACCTGTTTGAGGGTTCACACCAAGTTTCAGCCACATTCAAAATTCAGGTAGGCCCCACCAAGTGTTTTTATATATTTAGGCATGTCTTCACATGATTTGATGGTATGGCCCACCTGAGTTCAGTTTGTGGATGATTTTTGGAGTCAACGCACCATTCAAAGGGACCTATTAAATGAACGATATAGATGTAAAATATACATCATGGTGGAGTCTACAAGTGGGCCAATGCGACCACCCTTTTTAACGTGGACGTCTCTAGACTCATGGCACAAAGTCATGCCAAAAAAGAAAATTATTTTTTTATCCTAGGTGGGACCCACATTAACCAGATCTACCCCATCCATTGCATGTTTTCCACAAAAATAGGGGTCCAAAACAAGTTTCAGGTAGGTCCAAGCTTCTGGTGGACCCCAGAAATCATTTTTTTCAAGTTTTAAAGGAAGATACTAGTATTCTTAATGCCACGGCCCGCCAGATAATTGGATCGATCTCATTTTTCGGCTCAACGCCTAAAACGATCCCGAGAATAAAATGGATGGCTTGGATTAAAAATATACATCAAGGTGGGGCCATGTTGGAGCAGCCCACCATTTCCCTTTCCTTTTTTTTTTTTTTTTTTGTTTCTGTACAGGGACGTCTAGTGTCCCAGATACTGGACGGTGAGCTCCTCTTAAATGTACATGGTGGTGGGCCTTTTTGAAGTGGGCCACCACTAATGGATGGTGTATTTCAACATTTAAGGTGGGCCCCACTTGAAGAAAAATTGGACTAAAGAATACTTCAAGGTGGGGTCCATTCAAGTGGGCCACAATCCTATAGCAAAAAAAAAGAAAAAAGATAAAATAAAATAAAAGCAATAAAAGAGAGAGAGGGACATGGAGAGTGGGACACGGCTTGTGATGGAGGGACCCCGTCATTATGGGCCCTCCCTTACATGAAATCATACATCAATGGACCCTTTGAACAAAGGACCATCAAAAATGTAAATCAACGGTGGAGATCTATTCCCCACCGATATGGACGGTCTAGATGACCTTTCTAAGTGAAATAAACATCATGATGGGGTCCATGGAGAATGGCCCCATCATGGAATGATCATGATGATCCAAGTGGTCCATTGGCCACAAATAAGGGTCCCAAGTGAGATCCACACCATTGATCGGTGGGCCTCACTTGGTCCACCATAAAAATAAGAAAAACTACCCTATAGAGGCACCCACCGTTCGATCTTCTCGCTCCTAGGGGTTTCTTGGCACCTTAGCTTCAACTTCAATGGTTAAGATGAAGAATGAAGGGTTGAGATGAGAGATTTTGGGGTAGGAAGGTGGGCCACTTGGAACTTAGGAATTTGGAGAAAATTCCATACGTGGGATCTCTTGGAATTTTTTTTTGTTGTTTGGAAATTTTGAAATGAGAAAGAGAGAAAGAGAGAGTGATGTAAAGGAAGAGAGAGAGAGTGATGGATGGATGGGTGAGTGATGGTTGTGTAAAAAAAGCTTGACTTTTGAGGCTTTTTGTGTAAGAGAGGTATGAGAGATGAAGACTTTTGTGGCTTTTTGTGTAACAGAGGTATGGTTTGGGGAGACTTTTATGGTTGCTTGGGAAAATGGAATAAAGTGATGTGTACTTGACATGTGATGGATTGATGGGTGATTGATTGATGGGATTGATGTGATTGATGTGACACATCGTAGAGATTCTCTTAGTTTTCACAACGCGTGGTGTTTTCTCGCACCGAACGTTGGCCCATATCTCTTGACCAGGGTATCGCCTCGGCGCGCGAGTCGCAGTATCGGAACCGCGGCGACGGCGCGGTCGCTATAGTATTGGTCTCGAGTTGAGTCGACTCGGGTTGTCGGCACATGAATCAGGGTCGCGCGTCGATATCGTTTATGGGTCAAAAGTTGTCGGAATTCGACCAGTAAGACCGCGGAAGTGTACGGAAAGGTACGGACCAAGATACGGGTCTTACACTATGAGTGTTTCTAGACCCTTCTCGCACCCACCTAAGTCAAAGGAAGCGACAGCGTACGTCGCGTGACCATAATCTAGGCCCAGTATACTCTTATTCATGCTCTGATACCAACTTGTAACACCCTGAAAATCGGGGGTCGTATATAAACTTAACTCCTGAGTTCCAGACCGTCACTTATGCAACAAAAATGATTATAATTCAATGTTTTTTGATTTAAAGCATTCACATGACTAAAAGTATACCAAAACTGCAATTCATACTCCAGATCCAGTGATAAAAGCAAGCGGAAGACTAAACAATATATATATCACTGTATGGAAAAAATAAAGTAGATCTCATCTGTCTCTAAAGTATGAATACATCTCTGAGTCTCATATACATATACATGAACTAAAATAAATGTTCAAAATAGTCCCACTGAAGTCCCGTCAACCCAGGTCGCCTAAGCAAAGCCATCATGATACTGCATGTACGAGAACTCGTCCTAGTCCTCATCAAAGTCTGGCTCTGCCTCCTGTATCTCAGCATCACTTACATCACAACAGGGTCTGGTGGGTGTTGCAAACATCATCCCGTAACGTGGAAGTGAGTAGCTAACTTAGTGGAATAATAGAGCAAGGATTTACATGTTCTCAAATCAATCATGCGATAATAGTAAAGCAGTAAATCAGACAATCCTAATACTGTTGTTAATGCAATATGACATGACGTGATGTATGCCCTCACCGACGATTTCCCTCATACGGCACCATCTTACGACCGCGGCATGCAATCGTCCCTCAAGTGCTCCACATCTTCCAGGCACATGCAATGTCATGGTGATATGATTTTCGAGTTGTTATTAGTCCATTCAAACATCAGGATTGGAAAACTAAAGTACTTCCCTTGTATCAATCCCAACACAGATCCTGTCTAGGGTCGTCACTCCTAGTAATCACATACGATGTATATTTTGTAGGTCGCTACAAGGGCTGCTAGGGCTGTTGCTCGCACTCGTTGCACCGCTCCCCCATCACCTTATCAATACAGGCCTACTGTACTTACTGCTACTGAAGGGTCGTCGCCTCCCGTAGACTCAGAATACGCTCGCGGTCACTACAAAGGACTCGTCGCCTGATCAGTGTAGGCCGACAGCAAGAATATAGTGTCCCATACCACCATAATCTGCTCACGAGACTAGGTGCTCACTGGTCACTACGGGGAGGTTTGTGGCCCCAGCGGAGGCCGACAGCTCGACCACGGTGTCCCATACAACCATGTCCGGTTCATGAGTCTTTGTGGATCAAGGTACCATGGTTAACAGGGTTTACAATAGTAAGTTCAGTACCCTAGGTTCAAGCAGTTATGACTCATACAGGGTGAACATACATCGGCCAGTCGGGTTACTTGACGGGCTCGACTAGCGCGATCGCATCTCAAGTCGAACGACATGAAGTGCGTAAAACACTTCGCTTGGCCTAACCACTGCCGCCAACTCCAGAACACGGCTCACGTTCATCGACGTGTCGTTCGTGGCTAAGACCAGCCAACCACGAATTCGCTCGGTTATCGACTGCCTGGACTAAGTATAGTCCCAAACACATATGAATTCACATCAGCAATTTATGTAGGAGTATTGAAATTGAAATACAATCATGTGAGCATGTTAACACATGTTATAACATTCAACTTAAGCAAATCTTCAAGCACATACATTTCATGCATAGTATGGAATCATGTACATAGTCAACATGTAGGAAATCATTTACGTCAGCATATTAATTGAGAAATCCATCTCAAACTAATTCATAACATCATTTAATTCAATACATACTAATACAAACATTTATACAAATACATACACTACACACTTAAGTCTACATATAGTATGTTGACCCGAAGTGCGCAATTTGGCGAATCTCTTCGCCAAACTAATTATGCACATATTCCTAACTTTCTAATGCGACAACAAACCATGTCAATCACATTAGCAAAATATGAATGTAATCAGTACTTCCTACAAATGACTAAAATGCCCTAAATCTCATATTCTTCGTTAATTTACGAAACAGGAAACGGATAGCATGTTGTACATGTCAAACGGCGATGCCATCGATAATCTACTATTAAACGTCATTGAAAGCTTTGAAAATAGTCAATCAAAGCGTCTAAAATCCGCACCTTATCTCTTATGGATGCGTCGTTTCGAACTGAGCATATACGCTTCGTCTACAGCGATAAGAGAACCTAATTCACGAGTTACGTCAGCTAACAAGCTATGAATCCTAGTAAACCTCAAATCAGCAACTTTCTAAAGTTATTTCATACCTGAAAAAGTGGAGGAATCACCGGCCAGGTGATTTGGATGTGTTGCTGAAGCACGTGCAACAGATGGTACGAAGGCAGGAAAAATCTATCCTACTCTCTCTCACAAACTCTCACCTTTTCTCTCTCCCAAACTAGAGATTTTTGTAAATTCGGATGGGAGAGAGGAGTGAGGGTTTCAACCCCTTTTATAAGCCCAAAAATGCCGAAAATAGGCTCCGGTACAAGGTTCACTTAGTGCATATCCAAATCGGGGCTGTTTCGGTCCAAAAGATGCTTTCTGGTGGTCCCCTGGCCGAATGCGATCGGACTTAAGCTCATGCGTACCAGATCTAGCACGTATTAAGTTTTCAGTCCGGCAGGGTTCGCAGATCGCGCGTGGCGGACCAGTTTTAGTTCAGCGGTCACCGCACGTAGATCAGGGCTGAAAGTCTCATGATATGAAATAGAAATTTTTCCTGATCCGAGGGTGTAATCTACCTGAATTCTGACGGTCAGAACGCTTAATACTGACGCGTCAAGTCGTGTGCCAGATTTGAATTTCAAATTTCCAATCTGTCCCTATTCGCACTCTCTTCAGTCCGGGCTTCATGAAATAGCCTGTGTTTATCGGTTGGACTTGATTTTTGAAATGATTGTCAAGTCCAGCTGGGCGGTCCTAACGGTCTAAGATAGGGGTATCGGACTTTCGACGCGCGGTTTAGATCCAATACAAAATTTCAAAGTGGTCCAGAGAACAAACCTGCTTAGAGTTTGATCCGAGGTTGTAGAGTATTATAGAGTCATTGGTTCTACTCGATTTGGGTCTCGTAGAACGTATTTAAAGTGATCAGGGACTATTTTCCAGCTACTCTAATGTTGCGCTAGCTAACTTACGCTTAATTTTCATAGGAATTAATCCTAAGTGGTTTCTTTGGCTATGGAATTGGGTTCTGAGCGATTTTTCGGGTGTTTTAGTTGACCCACTGCCTAAGGATGTCAAATCCCAGATTGGCCAAAATCCGGGGTATTACATGCGACGTTGGAACCGCGGTGATGGTGCAGTCGCAATGATACAAGTCTCGGATTGAGTCGATTCAGGTTTGCAGGACTCGGCTTAGGATCACGCACAAACGTCGGATAAAGGTTGAAGGTTGTCGAAATTTGACTGAGAGGACTGCGGAAGCTTATGGAACGGTACTGTCTAAGATACGGGTCTTACACATAGTCAGTTGGAAAGGGGTGTGGCCTTACCCACCTGAGTGTAGGGGACATAGCTAGGCTGAGTTTGGCCAGCTTGTAAATGGGTCCGCTATCAACATGCCGGGTAGATATTGGCTGACTACTAGCCAGGCGGATAGTGAGGTCTCTTCCACTTGCATGGTTGTGCGTCTAGTGGGCGATGATCGGTTGTAAAGTGTACTAGACCCCGTTGATGATCATAGAGATGTACAGTGTTACTAAGTGGACTTATTGAGAAGGTGTTATATACTCAGCATCTTACTCATTCATTCATTCATTCACTATCTACTTGGGCTAGTGATGTACAACTAATTTGATATGTATACCTTCATAATGGTCAGGATTTCGATTAGGCGTGCAACTAACCTAAAATCAGGAGTCTACCACATTGAGTCTAGCTATCCAAATTTAGGTATGAGATTGGTTTAGATAGAAGTCCCTTGTGATGGACCCCACAATCTGATGTTGATAATTTATAACTCTTGGATTCATTTATATAAGGATCCAACGGCTGAATTTCAATGTGTACGGTTGATTCGTGGTCCTCAGGCTATATATGAAGTTTCGAGCCAAATGAATGGTGAAAACGCTGTGATCTTGCATTCTGACCGACTTTCAAGCTCGTTTGAGCTTCACTTTCTCAATTTTCGCAGATCTCTGACATGTAAATCTGTCAATCTTAGTCCCCTGGAGTCTGTCGCTTGCCTTGGTGACTTCAGAGCGTTAAATCCATGTTTTTAGTACCCTTTTCCAGTCTAGGCTTGTAAATACGCCCTGCATCACAAACACGATTAAATCGGGCCATTAAACAGTATCATGTTCATAAAATTTGGTAATAACTGGCGTCTAATATATAATATTTGACCCTTAACACAACCTGTGATATTACATACTATCATCTCGACTTCACACTCCAGCTTGGTCATTTTATTCACACTGCATATTGCATACTGTATCCGCGACATATGGCATTTTGCGTTGCTATGTTTATGCATTTATATGGCCTAAATGATCTTGACAGTATTTGTGGACTCATCAGGAATTGCATATTGCATTGCATCCTTAGTATATGATATTTAGTTTATGATATCTACGCATTACTTTGATATTGTACGATTTATGGATTGCCAGTATTTTCACTTCCTCTGATATCTATATGCTTGACACATGCATCGCACACACTTACACCACCCTTTAAGCTTTTTATAAGCTTATGCATGATAGATGCGTGCAGGTGGCATTAGGTCACAGCAGCATTGAGCTTGGAACATGTAGCGGTCTTCTGGAGGTATAATTTTTTATATATGTATATTTTCCTTTTAACACTATAATCAACTGTTTATATTAGTACATATGTGATGATGATGTTGCCTTTGTGATTTGGGTAAACTTGTGTTTATGCTTCTTATGAGATAAATGTACATACTGAAAATCCTACTTGTAGGGTGCCATGATCAGAACCTGGCATATGGGTGTTGAGAGCCGAGAATGGAGCACTATGGAGGCTGTTGGCATCGGATTTAGTGATTAAAAATTTTATGAGCCTAGTTTTCGAGTTTGGAGTGTGTGGTTTTTGAGTTTGGAGCGTGACATCAGTTGTGAGGAGGTCTACTTAGGAGAGGAGACCCAAGGTCCGATACTTACCCTTATTACATTATCTACTGCTGACAGTTAATGGTGAACCGGAATGTTTTGAAGACGCATTATAGTTAGATACACGGGTTAAGTGGGAGCAGGTCATGAATGAAGAGATGGACTCTCTTGAGTCCAATCGAACGTGGGAGCTAGTCACTCTACCTAAGGGTAAGAAAGCTCTTCATAACAAGTGCGTTTATAGACTGAAGGAGGAACACGATGGTTTGAAACGGCACGAGGCCAGCTTCGTTGTGAAAGGGTTTCAACAAAAGCCAGGTATTGACTTCACTGAAATATTTTTACCAGTTGTGAAAATGCTTACGATTCGCATGGTTTTGAGTATAGTGGCTATAAAGGACTTACATCTGGAGCAGCTAGATGTTAAGTGTAGACACCCCACCCAGGCTACATCTTGAAAGGTTAAGACCGTTCAGGAACCATAATCATATCCAACCAAACCCAAAGTCCTTAAAACCCAAATCCGTAATCCAAAACCACAATCCAAACCATTCATCACACATGCAACCCTGCCTATAACCCATACCATGGCCCAGATGCTCATTATCCAAGTCGAAACCCATTTTTCTGAGCTGAAAAACCCAAAAGGAGATTTTCGAGTGAACCAGCACAATGTACAAGGTTCGCACGCGTGAAACCGGCCCGAACTGAGCCCATGCGGTAGTCTGACTGCCGCCTGTGGTACTTCAAGTGCCGCCGCTCGCGGGCCGTGTGCGGACAGCTGTTCCAGCGTCCAAAAGTCAACTTTTCTTTAAAATTACCCTTCTAAATTTCACTATTTACCTTTTTACCGCCCTTCATGGCTAATGAGAGAGTGTCATGTGACATTTCTCTCTCCATAGCCAACCATAACTTGCCACCTCACCTTTTACCCCTCTCAAACCCAGAATTTACAGCAATGCCATTGGAGAAGGCTATAAATAGCCCTCTCCTCTTCACATTTTAAGAGGGAGAGAGGAGGGAAAGAAAAAAAAGGAAAACAACACCCTCTCATCCAAGGGAGAGAAAGGGAGAAAGAGAGAGTGAGAGAGTGAGGGAGAGAGTGAGGGAGAGGGAAGGAGCTCCCAAACCTTCAAAGATCTGATTTTTCTAGCCACCCCCTAACCTTCCTCTCAGCCTTTCCAACCCATAAGCCTAGCCCAGATCTGATCATGGTCCGGTTCATGTCTTAGCCTACTCAAGATCAAGCCAAAGATCTATTCTACATACAAGCATTCATCATGACATCTATTCCCTTCTCAACCCCCCTACTTCTCTAGATCTTTAGTGAATGTATGCTCTGTGACTTGTCGTACACCGGATCCTTTCACATCAGAAATTTCTAGTGATCTAGTCCATCTTCTCTTTACCTTTTTATATAAGCATCATCACATTCACTTTCTAGACATACAGTTGGACGTATGCTCTGTGGCTTGCCGAAATCTCGAATCTTGCCACATCAGAAATCCATGTATGTGCATAGTCCCATCACGGCCACAGCATCCATTATCCCTTGAAATTGTTTTACCACACTGAGTAGAGACCGTACATTTGTACGGGTAAAGAGGGTGCCTAACACCTTCCCTCTTTGTAACTGAGATCCCTTACCCTGAATCCCGGATCGCAGACCAGGAGTCAATCTAAGGTGGGGAAGTCCCTGGATTTTCCTCACCTTGTGTATTATGTGGTTCTAGCCGACCGCGGGATTTCAAGATTTTTCAGCTAGTGGCGACTCTAATATCCATAATCAGCTTATCACCCCCCAATCAAACATGAAATGCAAAATCAGCATGGGCGCCGATTTTTCAGTGTCTACAGAATGACGACTCCACTGGAGACATTGCTAGAGCACACTAGCTGAGATTCGACTCAAAAACGTGTGGTACTCTAATCTCGAAGGATATTATCATTTGTATTCATACGAAAAAGACAACAAAAATAAAAATCTGTTGGCTTATCCTTGTTTAGGCACAGATCAAAATCATAACTACTCGATCTTGCGCAGCCATGACTTCTCAAGCCTCTCATGAAGAAGAGCCGGCAGCTCAGCCAACTCCCGAGGCCTCAGTACCCATACCCGCACCTGCACCTACACCCGCATTACCACCAGTAGTCTAGGCAAACCCCCAAACCAATGCAACCACCCAAGAGCTGCTCCTTCGAATAATGCAAGAATTACTACCTCGCTTGGTGCCAAATCCCTCTCTAAATACACAGGTAACTCAGCCTAGTGTACATATAGTTCACTCCCACAAACTCCCCTTGCCTTCTCTCTCATTCCTCCAATAAATCCCGTGCTCCCTCTTCCGAAAGAGTGGGCACCAGAACAACAGCAACCAGTAAACGGGAGCAACCCTCCCGCACATCCCTACTCAACACATCATAACAATAAGGTTACAACATAGGCTCCCCCTAACGGGAACCACCGGCAAGAACTGGCGGATGCCCACGAAGGGGGCCAGTTTCGAGTCCATTTCACTCCCCCTAACGGGAGTAACATTTCGGAGTTGGCAGATACCCCAGGCGGGAGCCACTTCTGAACTTCACACCCTCCTCCGAAAGGGAGCGGTGTTCAATTCTAGCCACTTCCCGTCAACGGGAGTCTATCCTCTTTCCAATAACACCCCATCATCAATCCATATGAAGAAGAAGCAGCACAAGCCCTACAGCAAGGGGCAAGATACCCACTGCAATGTAAGTCAGCAATTGAGGAATTATGAGTGCAGTTACAGATGGTACAAAACCAGCTTCAAAGACAACAAGGAGTGGATCACCCATCCACCAAGTTCAGAGACCTCTGTCCCTTCCCAGACGCCCGAGTACCTCCAAATTTTGAGGTACCAAAATTCAAAAGGTATGAAGGTAGTGGGTGTCCCACAGCATACTTGAAAGTATTTTATGGGGAACTCAACGCGATAGCAGGGAATGATGGAGCCTTGATATGACTCTTCCAGAAATCCCTCAAAGGCGATGCTTTGGATTGGTATACCTCTTTGGATAGCCATCAAATCAGAACCTGGAAAAAGCTCTCTCAGGCATTCATTGACATGTTCTCATACAACCTGAATATGGCTTCAAGAAGGTCCGACTTGGCTACCTTGAGACAAAAATGACGAATCCTTATCAGCATACGTAGGGCGATGGCGAGCCATGACAGCTCGGATGAGAAATCCCATCGATGACGAGGAATAAGTATCAATGATTGTACACTCGGCAAATCCTAACATTTCAGGATATCTAATCTCGTACCCATACGTAAACTTTTCTCAACTCATCCGAGCTGGAAAACAAGTCGAGGCGGGGATCAGAGCTGGAACCATTTTTCCATGGCCACATCAGGTCCCTGCAATAAAAAAACAAAGTAGAAGGGAAACCTGTCGGTTATGGGAATGGAAACGGCACTGCTCCTGCGCAACGCACTACAGAAGTTAACAACATCATTGCTAACACTCAAGGCAGCCAACATGTCCCACAATAGGAGCCACAGCACGACAAGCAATACCAAGTGCAACCAAATAGGCAGTACTAATCACAGCAAGCCCAGCAGGGATATCAGGGGCAATCGTCTCAACAACAGCAACAACAACCTATGGAAAATGCGACAGGCCCATACAAACCGGCAATGTTAGGGAGGAAGTTCACCCCTCTAGCACAAACATACAGTCAGGTTCTGACAATGCTAATGCAAAAGTAACTCCTGACCCCTCTCCAACCTCGACTTCCTCCTAACTCCTTACCACCTGGTTATAATGAAAATCAATATTGTGCATATCACCAGGCTCCTGGCCATCGGACAGACCGTTGCTTCGCCCTGAAACATGCGGTCCAAGATTTGATCGAAAGCCAGAAGATTGCAATCACCCCACAGGCTAACAATACAGTTCAGGCCAACATTCTCCAAAATCCCCTGCCATTGCATCAAACAGGACCGAGCACATCTGGCGCCTCTACTGTCAACCTCATTGAAGGAGGGCAACTCAGGTATTCCTCCCCACATCATTCCATACAAGCAATCACAATGAACCGGGCACGGGAATACCAACAAGCGCAATCGCCTGGGCCATAGATATTCCTCGAAGTAGCACCAGCCAGTCAACCCCTTGTCTTTTTAGAAGCAGCACTATCAACACTGCCTCTCGTGACCCTTGAAGCCGCACCCAACAGGTCACACTTGCAGCGTCTTACCTCTCAAGAGGCGCACCTCGCATATCCAAAAAGGTCGAATTCTGAACCTGTCATTCTCCCAATAGGTCTCCCCGATCTATCTTCGCTTACTTTGCAAGGGGCACCCCCGGTTCAAGGTCTCAAACTCCTAATGCCTCACCAACTGGTGCACGGCCAGAGGACCTCTCTTGTACATCAAAAGATGGAGGAAAACACCAATGATAAAACCTGCCAAACCCCAATGGCACTTCAAGAGAAATTATCAAGTCTTCCACAAACTGTCACAACCACAACCCCTCAACCTTAGGAACCCCTAATGTATTTGGAAGGAAGGGCAGTTCCATCCTACAACCCGAAGGCAGTCCCGTGGCATTACCCAGAATGCACCGAAGTAGGCAACAATGGGAGGTACTTTAGGAGAGATAACCAAAATCCAAAAGAAACCCGGGGAGCTTTGTCGGGAACCACCTGTAAAACTGACACTGCTTATGACATAACAACCCAGCACAAAACCACTCCCGCACAAATTTTCATCTGGGAACTCTTATGCACATCAAGATCGTATCGAGAAATCTTTGCAAAGACTCTGAATGATGCACACATCTCTCCTGACGTACCCCCCGAAATGGTGACAAATATGATTGGACAACTTCTCGCACCGCAAGCCATCACTTTCTCTGATGATGAATTACCACTTGAGGGACGCAAGCACGAGCGTTCACTGAACATAGTGGCCCGCCATAAAAATTTTAAAGTCCCACTTGTGCTCATTGATAATGGATCTAGCCTTAATGTTTGCCCTCTAAGGACTGCTGAATGGTTAGGGATAGATTCATCCTCTTTCAGGCCCAGCACCATGAGTGTAAGAACCTTCGATAATTTCTGAAGGCAGGTTAAGGCAGAGATTGACATTGAGCTACAAGTTGGACCAGACCTGACCCTTGTCACATTCCAGGTCATTGACATATCTGCCTCGTTTAATCTTCTGTTGGGGCGGCCATGACTCCATGATGTTAGAGCCATTCCCTCAACCCTTCATCAAAGGGTCAAGTTCCCTTCAGGAAATCGAATCATCTTAGTATTGGCCAAGCCGGAAACTGTCCTGCCAGTAGCGGTTAATATCCCAGAAACTAACATCCCCGTGATCGACATCCAATATACAAAGGGCGATGTATCATATCACAGCTTCGAATTCAAAGTTGTAAATTCAATCACTAATCCTCGCCCTCTCACTGCTGAACATGTCATTTCCCTCGCCGAACGATTAATCTGGAACTACCGTACTGAGTTCCATGAAAAAGGTATAGTAGTACAATCAACACGTACTAACATACAGAAATAGGGACTGGGATATCAACCAACACTGGAGGGTCAAGTTGAAAAGTCCAAGAAGAGAACCATTCAGGTGCACACCCATCAGTTTCATCAGGGCTGGGACAGTTTATGAAAACTCGGTGATTCCTCTTGAGGACCACCTCCAAAGGCTCAAACCCTCAGATCATTCCCACCCAGAGTCTGTCTGGCCACCCATAAGATGGGATAAGATTCTCGAGGCAGTAAAAACAAATCTGACACAAGGGGTAGAATCCCCAAATCCACCACAAAAGGCAAGGGGCATGAAAACAGGTCCACCCATGCGGGATCCAGAACCAGGGATGCCTCTTGAAAAGGATGCAGACAAACCCAGAGAGACACTCATTTCCGCACACAGTTAAGGGAACATGTCCCCAACACTAGTCCAGCAACACAAGGTGCAGAAGCAGCCCATTCATTGGATTGACAAAGGGAAGTGGCCTGCCCTTGACTGGACAGACATCAAGGTCCCATCACAGGACCAATCAGAGGAACCAGAAGAATTCTAGCTCTTGGGCGAAGAAGTCGAATCAGATTCTGACTCTGAGCCTAGCCTAGCAGACATCATGGTCATCAAAGCAGGTGACCCACAGGAACACACAGATCCGGACAACAAGATTGGAAGAATGGAAGAATCACCATGAACAGCTGTCCCCTTAACAATCGAGTCAGTCGGTGAATCTTCTATGGATGCTGACCTAAAAAAAAATACCGATGAAATAGCAGTTGGTACCCCAGATTAGGACAGGACCAATCTTGGTTCGCAACACCGTCTTGTTCGGGACCTCCAGGCGGCACAAAAGAATCAAAAAATTTTTAAAACATAAAAACATCATATATTCTCAAAAGTACAAAAAAATTAGATATCTCTCGAAATTGTAAAACATCAGAAAATCTTCAAAACACAAAAATAACAAAAAAACTTTCAAAAACCACTATGCCAAACATCTCACACACACCGCAGAAGTTCGAGGTCGACTCGTATGATTTCAATCTTGAGTTAGACTTCGAGCTCATGGGTTTGGATGAAGCCCAAGATGAGGGAAATGATGATACAACTCTCGAATTCGAGGACTCCCTTGAAAAATTTGAAACAAAGGCCAATGTTGTGGCAGATAATTTCAAAATTGTAAACTTATGGTCAACGGAACTCCCTAGAGAGGTGCGCATCAAACGATCGCTGTCTCTGGAGTACAAGCAGAGGATGATGGAGTTTCTGAAACCAAGGTTGTCCAACTTTGCTTTCTCGTACGAGGACATGCCTGAGCTTGATGAAGATCTGGTGGTGCACCATCTACCGACAAAGCTAGACACGAAGCCAGTCAAACAAAATCTGCAGAAAATGAAGCCCGAATGGGCCCTGGAGGTCCATGATGAAGTCATCAAGTAATACAATGCAGGATTTCTGGTAGTCTCCAACTACCCGGAATGACTTGTAAATATCGTACCAGTTCCGAAGAAGGATGAAAAAGTCAGAATGTGTATCGATTTTAGAGATCTCAACAAAGCAAGTCCTAAGGACGACTTTCCTCTGCCTCACATCGACACACTGGTATACAATACAACTGGACACAAGATCTTCTCCTCCATGGACGGATTCTCCGGATACAATCAGATTAAAATGGCCATCGAGGATCGCGAGAAGACCTCCTTCATCACACCATGGGGAACTTTCTGCTACCGGGTCATGCCCTTCGGGTTGAAGAATGCAAGAGCTACATATCAGCGAACCATGACTGCCTTATTCCACGATATGATAAACAAGAAAATGGAAGTCTATGTGGACGACATGATCGTCAAGTCTCGCACAATTGAATGACACTTCGAAGATCTCAAGAAGCTTTTTGACAGGCTAGAAAAGTTCAAGCTCCGACTAAACCCGCAAAAATGTGTCATCGGCGCAACCAGGGGCAAACTGTTGGGCTTCATCGTCAGCGAGGATGGTATTCAGGTAGATAAAACCAAGACCAAGGCAATCATCGAAATGCCACCGCCCAAGATCAAAAAAAAAATTCGAGGCTTCCTCGGACGGATCCAGTACATCAGCAGGTTCATTGCGCAGCTCACTTCGGTCTGTGAGCCCATATTTAAACTCCTGCGGAAGAGCTCGCCAAAAGAATGGAATGACGACTGTCAAGCGGCCTTCGACAAAATCAAAGGGTACCTGCTAAACCCTCCAGTGCTAATGCCACCTGTTCCAGGAAGACCATTACTGTTATACGTCTCCATTGCAGCAGAAGCAATAGGATGCGTTCTTAGCCAACATGATGACACAGGAAGAAAAGAGCAGGTAATCTACTATCTGAGCAGACGGTTCACGAGCTATGAAGCCAAATACGCCAACTTAGAGAAAACGTGTCTCGCCCTAGTCTGGACAACACAGCGGCTGCGACAATACATGAACGCTCATCCAGTCCTTCTGCTCGCTCGCATGGATCCATTGAAGTACTTGTTCGAGAAACCCGCCCTAACGGGTAGAATTGCAAAATGACAATTGTTGCTTTCTGAGTTCGACATCACCTATGTCACTCAGAAGGCAATTAAGGGGCAAGTATTGGCCGATCATATAGCAGCACATTCTCTGCCCGACTACCAGCCACTAAAGACCTTCTTCCCTGATGAGGACATCCTCCTAATCGAGGAAAGGGAGGAAAGAAAGGCAGGAGAATGGACACTCTTCTTTGACGGAGCTGCAAACTCGAAAGGAAGTGGAGTAAGTGCCATACTCTACTCTCCCGAAGACGTCCTAGTTCCCATATCCAAAAGACTAACGTTCCAGTGCACTAACAACGTAGCAGAATACGAAGCATGTATCGCCGGTCTAAGAGAAGCCATAATCCTTAATGTGAAGAAATTACGGGTCTTCGGAGACTCGCAACTCATCATCAATCAGACGAACGGTGACTGAAAGACCAAGGAAGAGAAGCTGATCCCGTATCACGTCTATCTGGAGAATTTAATCGAAGAGTTTGAGGAGATCACTTTCTCTTACATGCCCCGAGCAAAGAATCAATTTGCAGACACTTTGGCTACTCTCGCTTCAATGCTGGAAATCCCAAGAGGAGTTGCTGATTGGGAACTTACCGTCGAACTTCAGGAGGAACACGCACTCTGCCTGCAGATCAATGAAGCTGACCTTCCCTCAAGCGATCGGCCATGGTACACAGACATCAAGGAGTACCTTGAGCACTAGAAGTACCAAGAAGGAGCAACTCTGACAGCTCGTCGCACCATACAACAGTTGACAGCGCAATTCGTAATTATCGGCGACATCCTTTACAAGCGATCCTTCAATCAAGTCCTTCTTCGTTGTGCGAATGAAACGGAAGCTACGCATGTCATGTCAGAGATCCACGAACGACTATGTGGCCTGCATATGAATGGGCACATGATGGCAAAAAAGATCTTGCGACTAGGCTATTATTGGCTCACAATAGAGACAGATTGCTGCAAGCATGTCAGAAAATGCTTCAAATGTCAGGAACATGCAAACCAGATCCATGCCCCCACATCCGAACTCTACAACCTGACATCCTCATCGCCCTTTTCTGTATGGGGACTAGATATCATCGGTAAAATCAGCCCTAAAGCTTCAAATGGGCATGAGTACATCCTGGTAGCAGTAGACTGCTTCACCAAATGGATAGAGGCAGTATCCTACACGACTATCACAACATCTCATGTGGTAAAGTTTATGAAGAACAATATCATCAGCCGTTATGGGATTCCTCAGGCCATCATTACTGACAACAGAACCCCGTTCGTCAATAAAAGGATGAGCGATTTTCTCGACAAATTCAAGATCCAGTGCCATCGATCAAGCCCCTATCATCCCCAGATGAATGGTGGGGTTGAAGCAGCCAACAAGACTATCATCCGAATCCTGGAGAAAATGGTGAAAACATATTGCGACTGGTCAGAGATACTTCCCTACACACTTTGGGCCAATCGGATGTATGTACGGTCTGCTACAGACGCAACTCCATATGAGCTTACATATGGAATGGAGACAGTATTACCAGTTGAGGTCGAAATCCCATCACTGCGGATATTGCTAGAAAGTGAAGTCAAGGAGGGCGAGTGGCAGCAAGGAAGGTTCGATCAACTGCATCTGGTAAATGAAAAATGCATGCCGGCGCTAAGCCACTCCCAATGTTATCAGATAAGGATCGCTCGGGCCTACAATAAAAGAGTCCGCAAAAGAAGTTTTAAAATCGGTGACATGGTCATGAAGCGTATTTTACCACCGCACCTATCAGATCCCAGAGAAAAGTTCAAACCCTCGTGGGAAGGACCACTGATCATCCGAGAAGTGCTCCTAGGAGGCGCCCTCCGTCTCACCAGTCTGAAGGGAGAAGATCTTCCTGAGCCCATCAACGCCGACAACGTAAAAATCTATCACTGGTAATCCTACCTGACTTTGTCAACGATTACAATTGCAAAGCTGCACCCATCACTTTTCCTACAAAAAAAAGAGAAGAAGTAAAAAAAGGGGTATATCCACTACTTACCTCGTCAGAAAAACACCAATCGTCTATCCCCAAAACAAAAAGGAAAAGAAGAAAAAGAAGAAAGAAGAAAAGACAAAAGCAAAAGCAAAAAAAAATCAAAAAATAAGCCTCCAAAAAAATATATAAAACAAATCCCTCCCAAATCTCCCCCTCACCAAAGGCGGCTTTCAATTGTACTCAGAGACAAGGATAGGATGAAAATCAATTGGTCGAGAATGAAGGAAGTCTCTCCGCCTCCTCTAACATCCTTGGCGCACCAAAAGAAAAAAAAAAAAAAGGGACATGCCTAAGCAAAAGGGTGAGTCGAAAACCTGAAAGGGCGGCTTGAGTAAAAATAGCAGGCATGTAGCGGACTTGGTGAAAACCTGAAGAGGCGCCAAGGGTAAAAACAACACAACTGCCAAGGGGCAGGCAAGATTAAAAACTCGGGACGTAGTAAAAATTTAAAAGGACGCTACGGGCAAAAATGACGGGAAAGGCTGGACGTAGTGAAAACCTGAAAGGGCGTTACTGGTAAAAATAGCAAGGAAAGAAAATAAAAAATAATAAAAGTGTAGGTATAAAAAGAAGCTGAGATAAAAAGCATCACAACGAGATACAAGGAAGGGATAACTTCGGAACAACACTCTATCAAACTCTGCCCAAATTCACGGGATGCGATCTCGGATACCCCTGCAGGGAACCAAGACCCTAAGGATACAATCTAGATTACTGCACACAATGTGGGCTGAGCCCAAGATTCTGATCCCAATCATCCAAATGCATGAATCCAAACACAAGCAAAACATTAACATTTGGTATAAACAAAATTTTCTTTTATTCCTTTAAAATTTTCTTGCAAGTATTTTATCTTCCTATTTTCAAAAAAGAAAAAAAAAAGGATTTCAGGCAAGCAAAACAGTCGGTCAGCATCAAGCACTACAAATAAACTACTATCTCTCATACATCGACAATCTCTGCCTAAGCCTCTCTAGCTTCATGTGCAGGTAGAAGGCCTCGTCCCTATCCAAGCGATGCGTCGCAAGCATACTCTCATCATATCGTCGCCCCATTGCCAAACGACGAGCCATGTCCTCACATGTGTGTCGGAGGACAGCAATCTCACTGATCAAGTGGCCATGTGTGGCCAACAAGAAGGAGGGATCAATGATGGGTCACTCTTCAAAATCCTCAAACGAGTCAACAACACATGAGGAGGGTGAAGCAGTATCACCCACTATGTCCTGATCTGTAGCCTCATCCTCCAAATGCCAACCCGGAACATGTCGATAAAGAGATTGTTCCGCAACCCACCTCTGATACGACACTGTGGCCAAAGGAGGAGCCCAGGACTCAAGCTCTAGCATCGCCGCATCCAACTACCCCTGTTAGGAAATCCAAATCCGTCGATACAAAGCAATCAGGTCGGAAGGAAAAGAAGCATGATAAAATTCAGAAAAGGAAAACTTTGGGATGTCCTGCCAAAAGCCAAACTGACGAAGAAATCGCATAGGATGATAAAACAGTATCCCCGAAGGCCTAGCAACAGCAAGGGAGTGCGAGCTACACTGCTGATCAGCGGCGGGTGACAGAGCCAGGTAGCCTCCCAATTAACCTCCCAACCTTGAAGTTGAGAGAGCATGCAGGGGTACAATGGCTCGGTGGCCTCAGCACCAGAGGGAAGGCCATCAAGTAGCAAAGACAACACATCATCACGGCGGGAATCAGGCCAAGAAAGCATAGGGGTCATATAAAGGTGTTCCCATAACCACACCTAGGAAAGAATAAATTAAACTTAAGATACAAGAAAAAAAAAGAGGGGAAAGAGAAAGAAGGAAGCAGAGTAAAGAGTAACTGAAGGAACAAGTAGCAACCTCGTAAGACGCGGGAACGTCTGAGTGAGCACTCAGTCAGCCCTAAGAAGAGCTCCGCCAGCACCACCGAAATGATGCTCCTGCGATGCAGTATACGACGGAATACGTCCAACAAAGCTCCTAATGATGATCGTCTCCATCTTGAGAAAAACAGCTCGACCAAGACACAAAATATTAGCGCATTCAGGCACTGAAGCTGACGGTCGGATCCAGGGGTACCTCGAGAAGTAGAGCAGCGATCATACAACATCTCAAGTGATAACTCACCAGCCCCACCCTCCACGGTGGGGGGGGGGGGGGGGGGGGCGTAAGAAATCCAAACCAGGCGATCAAATCAGAAGAACGAACCGGCTCGGATGAAGGAACATACGACTCCTGAGCAAGAGACAGACCAGACAGACGAGAAAACTCCTCAACCCAACTCCAAGTCATTAAAAGAGAACAAATTCAAGAATGGAACCCAATCGTATAGCGCCGCACTCAACAACCGCCAATCTAGGTGGACCCGATGCAAGTGGAGAACCTCTCGAAAACCCAGGGAGCTCAACTCGAAGATCTCAGACTCAGTCAAATTCTCGATCTAAAGATGCAATCGCTCGAAACATGTACCACGAGGCTGCAACCAGTAAGTCCGGGCAGGTTCGCCCTCAATGATCAAGATCCCCGGATCAGTCGGAGAATCATAAAAAATGGGCATCCCTTCATCCAGTAAGTCAATCTCATGTTGACGGAAGAAGCCGGCATCTCCCATCACATCACGTAGAGTGTCCTAAAAATCAGCAACAGGCGGGCCCGAGCCGCCAATAACTGTCACCTCAGAAGCTGACTGAAATACATAGGCCCCAGGAGTAGCAGCACCTATGGACTCCCAATGGCCAACAGGACTGACACCACGAGCCCCGTCCGTGACTGTCTGTCCCAACACTGTCTCAATATCCCTGTAAAAAATCTGAGCCAAGCCATTTGCGAGCGAATCATCACCCGTCAAATCTAAGCCGCTCGCGCTACCAAAATAGGGCCCGCCGTCCATAGAAATCTGATCCATCCTACCCACACCATCCGCATCATCATACCACCATTCACCCCATCTATGGACATCGGCCCATCAATCAAACCATCTCCTGCCACTACCACATCATCCAAACCATCCATCTCAATATCCATGAATCCTGGTGGCCCATCTAGCATGGATTCATCAAACCCATCAAACCCTTCTATCCCATCCAATCCACCCCCATATCCTCCATTAATGGTGGTTGGAATGCCTTAAATAGCATTGATCTCCCCAAAAGAGCCCATTACTCTCCCACCAACCTCCATCAACTCTTCCATAAATGGATTCCCTCCACCATTATTGGACCCTCCAACTCTCTCACCACTCACAAGCCCATCATTGCTCCCATCATGGCTAGCCATGATCAACACTAAAAAGAAAAAAAGAAAACAAAAGGGGAAGAAGATAAAGAGAAGGAGACAAATGAGAATGGACAAAGGGGATGATCAGACAAACAAAGACAACAAGGAATGTCCGAAATGGGTCAGCAAGAATGAACAGGAAGAGGAGACGGTCGCTGGAAGAAAAAATGAATGGAGGCGGCACCCCGATTATTGCCTGCGGTAATCCGATCACCGCCTGCAGACCTGCTATTTTTGTATCATTGATTCAGCACTGACAGGGCAGAACGGGTAGGAAAAAGTCAGCGGGCAACAGTCCGATTATCGCCCGCGGCAGTCCGACTGCCGTCCTGGCCCACTTTCGGCCACATTTTGGGTGGGACCCGCCTCGGAAGGCCAGGACCTTAGAACAAACATCCATACATCCAAAAGAGGTCCCAAGGGTGCATAAAAGTAAAGATTGAAAGAGAACAACATCAACAAACTGAAGTCTATAAACATGAAGGTTTCACATTCAAGAAAGTAAGATATAATGAGCTAGTCATCATCAGGAAGATATGCATCAGTATCCTGGTGATGAAAGTGAGGCCCCAGGATCCCTCCTCCAGTAAAACGCGCACCGCCGCCAGGGGCATAGCTAGGCTGTAGAATCGGGCTGATACCATGCTGCTCACACCAGGTGCTATACTCTCTAGATAGATCTACAAAGGCACTCGCATCATAGCCCTCGAGCGCAACAGTCAGCTCCCTTTTGGGCATCGATCTCCAATCAGAAGGACCAGACGGAGGACTGAGTGGCACCATGGGACTACTAGTCAGCTGCCAGAAAAGTCTCTCTTCCAAGTACCATTTCGTCACACGAGGATCCTCAAGAATACAGCGTCGACGAGAAGCCTGAAAAGCTTCCTGGGCCCCAGGAGTAAGTGCTGCATTCGACCGGAGATACAGCCTGGATAAGAACTGCAAAAAGAAAATCGAAGATTTGAGCAAAAAAATAAAAATAATAATACATGGGCAACACAGAAAAGGGAAAAATCATCCACATCACTCGGAACAAGGGCATCAATGTTTGACCTCCAGGCAATGTCTGAAAATAAACGCCTGCGGCTGCGGTTATCTTTGTACCACAGCATCATGCGAGGAAACAGAGACGAATGGTCAATCAAGGTGGGGGCCAAATGTTAAAAGTGATCGAAGAAGCAGACCTACACGACTCACAGTTAGAGGAGATTAAACCAGTTCATCCTGAATGAAAATATTGTAAAAGGTAGAGATTGAAGAGGACACCTCGATGACAGGGTAGAAGCCAGTCAAGGACCAGCTGATGCAACAACTGACCTTGTCCAGCCCTTCGAATAAGTGGGCAAGGAGGGCTGTATTCTAATTATACGGTGTGGGAAAGGTGATATTTGCCACGAGCGATAACAAACGGGAACTCACCAGCTCATTCCCGTGACAGAAAATCATCGCACCCATAGTGTATAAAATTAGGGCACGCGCCTTTACCACAGCCGCTGCTTCGATTTCAGGGACACGTCTGGTAAAATTTGAAGATAGCCAGAGGAGTTTGAAGCGAGGACCAGTAAAGTCTGCTGCGTCTGACATCATCCCCAGGAGATGCATCCAATCCTCCTCAGTAGGCACTGGAAGGTCATCCTCAAAAGGGATAGACCCCCCATCATATCGAAGGCTTAGCTGCATATAAATGTCATATGGGGTAATCCCCCACTCTCCGAAAGGAAGCTGAAAGGTATGAGTCTCAGGGTGCCATCTCTCAACCAGATCAGACAAGAGAGACATGTTTGTTCGACTCAGACGGACTTGAAACAAGTGAGCGAAGGGGGTCCGCTCCAGAACATCAAAGAACAACGGTTGAGGATCCTTAAACCAATCAGGCCAGTGTGTCCTGACCTCACACCCTCTCAAGACAGCAGGTGCACCACCTTCTCGGGTGATGTCGGACAAATGCCGACCCTTACGAGGCACGAAGCACGGATCAGGTGACTGGCGTGGGGAGCTAGCCTTATGTTTACCACGTCGAGGCATGATGCACACATAAAATATCCAAGTAAGTACCTCAGCCCATGTCCAAGGCCCATTTCAAGGCCCATGTCAAAGGCCCACATTCCAAGGCCCATCTTAAAAAGGCCCAGTCCAAAGCCCATGTCAAAGGCCCACATTCCAAGGCCCATCTCAAAAAGGCCCCAGTCCAAAGGCCATATCAAGGCCTCATGTCCAAGGCCCATCTCAAAAAGGCCCAGTCCAAAGCCCACATCAAGGCCCAAGTTCAAAACCCATTTCAAGACCCATGTTCAGATACCACTTTTCAGGTCCATGTCCAAAGCCCAATAAAAAGCCCATGTCCAGATCCATGCCAAAAAGGTCCCATCAGGCTCATGATTCAAGGCCCACCAGACCCATGCCAGAAGACCAGTACACATTCCATAGGTCCTTCCCTACATCTGAAACAATCAAGATCATGATGTGGGGCCCATTTTGAAAATCTCATCCGTCCATCATAAAAAAAAATAATTTTTTTTTACCACGTCCATGCATCTGAACCAATCAAGATCATGATATGGGGCCTATCTGAGAAATTTCATCCGTCCATCATCCACCATAAACTACCGATCATCATCTATATCATCCATACGCACAAATAAGCCCCGAATCATCGATCCGGTGGCTCAGATCATCCCAAAGAAAAAATAAAAAAAGAAGAAAGGATGATCCCTTTTTCTTATCACACCCCACTCCACTAAAAAATAATACAATAATGGTCCAACCAACCATCTGGCCCGAACAAAACAATTTCAATAAAATTCAATAGCTCAGTTCCGATCAAGGTAGTCCAACTGCCCTGATCACAGTCTTCTCCAAACTCCAAGAAGAAATCCAACCTATCAAAAGCCCCTAAGATGATTGGACCAACATGGTTCAGCGAGAGTGTAATGGCTAAGATTACCTGAAATGGAAGGAAAGAAGAAAATATGCTTAGAAAACCTTTCCAAAAATAGCTCTAGGGATGACAATGGGTCTCTGGATGTCCCAACTGCAAGAATAAAATAGAGGAGAAGGCCACACCGGACGGACCGATGCACTGGACGGACTAGCGGTCCAATGACACGCAGGTGGTAGCCGGACTGCCGCCCGACCGAGGAGGTGCATGGGGTAGCGGGCTATCCCCTAAGGATAGTGAGAACAACCAGTTTTTGCCTCCAACCGCTGGGTAATACCCGAAGTATTTTTAAAAATAAATTCAAACTCTCAAAGGGTTTTACAAATAGTCCCGCATTTTTAAAAGTTATAAAAATAGCCTCCAAACCTTCAAAGGTCACAAAAATAGCCCCAAATCTTCAAAAACATACCTAAATAGCCTCCTTTTTTTAAAAAAAAATCTCCAAGAAGAATTAAAAAAATCCCAAAAATTGTCAAAATAAGCACACAATAAATCCCCAGTGAGTATAACCCCAAAAAAGAGGTCTGTTCCTTTTAAGCTATCAAGCTCCATTAAGTTATCAGTAGAGGCCATCTGAATTTTGTGCAATAAAAACCGAACGACGACGCCCACCCGCGAAATCGAACGGATATTTTCTAAAAATTGAAAAAATATATCTTCAAATAAAATTCCCAAGGAGTCTAGCTCAAAAAGGGAATAGCCTTCAAATAAAGTTCACCATCGCACGCGGCGCGCAGTACACTGAGGACTCTTCCATATTCTCCAGTTGCGGCCAGTGCACACAGCTAAATAAGATTCAATCTCTTCTGGTTTCCCCAGTAGATGATTGAATCCGTACATGATACATGTATGATTGGCCCGATCTCTATATCTGGATGGTCATACGAATGCTAGTAAAATAAGTGGATCTATCTCTGGAAAGGATAATCAAATTCAAAGTGACCACAACCCATTGTAACCAAAGTATCAGAATCAGCAGACTGCATGGCAATAGATTACCTGCACACACCTAGTCCGGGATGTTCGAAAAACTTAATTGAGTCCAAGTCAGAGTAGTGAGTTCCCCGTAAGGCCGCACCAACGTGCAGGGCAGCTAACCACTTTGACAATCAAACAGACCGAATACTCCTAGGGTGATTACTTAGCAAAGGAACGACATACCAAACAATATGGAAATTCTCGTAAAGCTGCGACGAATGCGCAGAGGCCCTTACTTTTTAGACTTATCCTCCAATGCTATTAACAATTAGACGTGAAAGGGTTGTGATTGGTGATCCATAAAGCCGCGACAAATGCACAGGAGGCAATCACAACGTTTTCCTCAACCCTCGTGATATGTGCAGGTCATCCTTTTTTCAGACAGTCAATTGACAACGATACAATGACAGGCAACAAATTCGAGTTACTATCCCTTTCTCTAAACCAGAAGGGTGGGGTGTCCACTCGCTTTGACCTTCGGTTACTTGCAACCTCGGTCAAAGAGGGGCGTCTGTAGACACCCCACCCAGGCTACATCTTGAAAGGTTAAGACCGTTCAGGAACCATAATCATATCCAACCAAACCCAAAGTCCCTAAAACCCAAATTCGTAATCTAAAACTATGATCCAAACCATTCATCACACATGCAACCCTGCCTATACCCCATACCATGGCCCAGATCCTCATTATCCAAGTCGAAACCCATTTTTCTGAGCTGAAAAACCCAAAAGGAGACTTTCGAGTGAATCCGCACAGTGTACAAGGTTCACAAGTGTGAAACCGGCCCGAACTGAACCCAAGCGGTAGTCTGACTATCGCGGGCGGTAGTCTGACTGTCGCCTGGGGTACTTCAAGTGTCGCCGCTTGCGAGCCGCGTGCGGACAGTTGTCCCAGCGTCCAAAAGTCAACTTTGCTTCAAAATTACCCTCCTAAATTTCACTATTTACCTTTTTACCGCCCTTCATGGCTAATGAGAGAGTGCCATGTGGCATTCCTCTCTCCATAGCCAACCATAACTTGCCACCTCACCTTTTACCCCTCTCAAACCCAGAATTTACAGCAATGCCATTGGAGAAGGCTATAAATAGCCCTCTCCTCTTCACATTTTAAGAGGGAGAGAGGAGGAAAAGGAAAAAAAGGAAAACAACACCCTCTCATCTAAGGAAGAGAAAGGGAGAAAGAGAGAGTGAGAGAGTGAGGGAGAGAGTGAAGGAAAGGGAAGGAGCTCCCAAGCCTTCAAAGATCCGATTTTTCTAGTCACCCCCTAGCCTTCCTCTCAACCTTTCCAACCTATAAGCCTAGCCTAGATCTGATCATGGTCCGGTTCATGTCTTAGCTTACTCAAGATCAAGCCAAAGATCTATTCTACATACAAGCATTCATCATGACATCTATTCCCTTCTCAACCCCCCTGCTTCTCTAAATCTCTAGTAAACGTATGCTCTGTGACTTGCTGTTCACCAGATCCTGTCACATCAGAAATTTCTAGTGATCTAATCCGTCTTCTCTTTACCTTTTTACATAAGCATCATCACATTCACTTTCTAGACATACAGTTGGATGTATGCTCTGTGGCTTACCGAAATCTCGGATCTTACCACATCAGAAATTCATGTATATGCATAGTCCCATCACGGCCACAACATTCATTATCCCTTGAGATTATTTTACCACACTGAGTAGAGACCGTACGGGCAAAGAGGGTGCCTAACACCTTCCCTCTTTGTAATCGAGATCCTTACCTTGCGTATTCCGTGGTTCTAACCGACCATGGGATTTTAAGATTTTTCGGCTAGTGGTGACTCCAATATCCATAATCAGCTTATCACCCCACAATCAAACATGAAATGCAAAATCAGCGGGGGCACCGATTTTTCAGTGTTATATTAAGACAACATTTTTTCATAGAGACCTTGAAGAAGAGATATACATGCATCAGCTGACAGGATACGTAGCACCAGGAAAGGAAAATAAGGTGTGTATACTGAAGAAGAGTCTATATGGCCTGGAGCAGGCCCTAAGGCAGTAGTACAAGAAGTTCGATAGTTTCATGATGGGAAACGGTTTTAGGAGATGTTATGTAAACCACTGTTGCTATTTGAAGAAGTTTGATACGTCATGAAATAGCGGTGAAGACCGCTTGAGTTGAAGTACAAATATGCCAATATGTCCTAGAGGGGGGTGAATAGGACTTTTTAAAGTTTTATGGTATATTTAAAATTCTATTACACTAATCCTATCAGATATACAATTATCAGGATTACTCGAATGTAACTCCACTGGCTTCCAAGCCTAGTGGAGGATCTAATCACAAACTTCTTGAAAGATAAATAAGTTGCGTATAATTTGTGATGGATATGACTGTGTGCGTATATGAGGTGTGATCTTAAATAATCAGATATAAGAGCATGTTAGAAATATCACACAATGAAAAATAATAACAATCACAAACACAGTCATTTTTATAGTGGTTCGACTACTTGTCTACTCCACTCTCGGCTGTCGCACTCATACCTTGAGTGTACCGAATTTCACTAAGGAGGTTTCCCAAGGTTCACCTTAAACCTAAGATTTTAAATTAGGACCTTCAACCTTTACACGGAGGTTTCTACTCGGTTCACCTCTAACCCTGGAGTTTTGCTGGTGCACTTCTAACTAGATGTTTATGTCCACACAGCAAGGGTCCACACAATGCACCCGGATGTTTATGCTCTCCACAGCAAGGGTCCACACAACGTACCCACAACGTACACTCCTGTTGGAGGCCTCCTTTGAGGACTTCAAAGGGTGAGCAACACTTAAAACCCAATCTTAGAAAGGAATGATCACAAGTGTCCTCTGGACTCTAAGTACTTACAGATAAGTTGATGAGTCCCTTTTTGCACAGTGATGAAGATCTCCTTCTTGTTGTTGAAGAGTCTTCAGCTCCCTTGATCTGCAACAAAAAAGATATACCAGTACCTGGCTTCAGGCTGGGTCAAGGTTAGGACGGAAATCCACTCTCTTAGAATTTTTCTATAAGGAAGATAGAGTGATTCCCATCATCTATTCATTTAAGGCATCCCAGCTAAAAGATATACTGTTCAAATAGTTGCTGAAGGATCCTTGAATGCGAAAGTTCATTTCTCAATCCACTCTATTGAATGTCAATGAATGAGAGTGGATTGGAAGATGAACTCCCGTGAGAGAAAGGGCTTTGGGTATATGATCTAAAGGTAAGACACACAAAAGCACTCTCTTCTTTCTCTATCAGCAATATGGACAGGTCTCTCTTTATATAGGTAAAAAGTTTCAACGGATATAAAACGGTCATATTTATGACAGAGTTCGATATCATCGAGCAGGGTCGATATCATCGAGTATATACTATCGATGGGATCGACTATCTGCTTGATAATACAAACTCAAATGTCATACCTTTTAAAAAATTTTTCCAGCTGGTCGATGAGATTGATACTTATGTCGAGGTCATCGGATTTCGAACTCCGATTCCATCGATACTGGGATTGATCTATCAACACTTGAAGAATGAGAAAGACTAGCCGAAATATTTCAGGTTTTATAAGATATGATCGAGGGTCAACTTATGTTATCAGAATTTGAATGTTGATGATATCGAGATCGTGTCGTAGGATCGATAAATCGTATAGATTTACTTATAAGCACGCTGGACGGTTTATGCCCAGATTCGATCCAATCGACTAGGAATCGATAGTATCGACATAAGAATATCGATTTCCTCGAGTGGCCCCAGATCAAGGTTTAGAACATCCTGAAATATTTGTTGGAAAAAATACGCGCCCATTATCGATATGATCGAATGACTTCCGATATGATCGATATTTGAATTCAGATTGAATCAGAACAATCATCAACATATCGAAGCTCATAGTAGTTTTCTTTAGAAAAATAAGGGCGTCAGAAATCTGCCTGTCGATATTATCGACCCACTTTCGATGGGCTTGATGTTTGAATATTGATGAGATCGATAGATGTATTGATATATCGATAAATCCGTCCAGATGAGTATGTGGTTACTGGACACTTTTAGTCCTCACTCGATTGTATCGATTGAGATTCTGAGGACATTGACAGAGCAGGTCGATCATATCGAAAGGTGTATCGATACAATCATTAAGGTAAACAAACTTAGAGATTTTCTGCTATTTGAAAAAGTTTACTTACCCAAAAACTCTTATATGTTCTAAGTTATTTTTAAGGGTTTTAATCACTTGGTGTTTTGGGACAAGAGATGTGAGGCTATGATTTACCTATTGCGAGCTTCTACACATCTAGTTGAGGCAGACGCTTGAATTGATCTTCCTATTAGGCGCTGTAATCCGACTGAGTCAACTTATATCGTAATTGACAAACAAGGGCACTAATAGGTGCACTTTCACGTCATACATCATCCTTCTTCTGTACATTGATAATATGCTTGCGGCCGAATTAAGTATGAAGGACATCTTAGATCTCAAAAGACAACTATCTAGAGAATTTACCATAAAGGATTTAAGAGCTACAAAATAAATCCTAGGCATGAGGATAAAGTGTAACAGGAAAAATAAAAAACTAGTTTTGTTACAGGCAGAGTACATAGACAAGATACTTGATCAATTCAGTATGGGAGGTGCTAAGTCGATTAACACTCCATTAGCCAACTATTTCAAGTTTTCTAAGGAGTAAGGTGTGAAGACGTAGGAGAAATGGGACTACATGGTTAAAGTCCTACACGCGTCAGCTATTGAGAGTATCATGTATGCTATGGTGAGTACGAGGCTAGACATTGCTCAAGCATTTAGAGTTGTTAGCAGGTTTATGAACAACCCTGTGAAGGAATATTATGAAGCTGTGAAGTAGATTCTTAGATACTTAGTAGGTACTGTGGATGTAGGGTTGTGTTATGGAGGATTATAAATCAAGTTATAAGGCTATATAGATTTAGATTTCGTAAGAGATATCGACAGCAGAAGAAACACTTTAGGGTATGTCTTTACTCTGGGTAATGCTTCAGTTAGTTGGGTCTCTTAGTTATAGAAGATAGTATCTATTAGCACAACAGAAGCAGAATATGTTGTAGCTACAGAAGCATGCAAGGAGATGATATTGATGCAAGGTTTTATGAAAGAGTTGGGAAAGAAGCAAGCGGATTGCAAACTGTATAGTGACAGTCAGAGTGCAATACAATTGGCTAAGAATTTAGCCTTTCATTCAAGGACCAAACATATTGACATCAGATATCACTTTATACGTTCAGTACTGAAAGATGGATCGATTACTTTGGATAAGATCCATACAAGTGAGAACTCTGCGGATATGCTGATCAAGGCGGTCACACGGGAGAAGCTGAAGCTCTATTAAGCTTTGATTGGTCTTCAAACTTGAAGACGAGGATGTGGTATACTCCAGATGTACAAGAAAAAGATTTATGGTGATGTGTCTCCAAGTGGGAGGTTGTTGAGGTGTTGAGTCAGCACACTAATGCGCCCGTTGAAAAATGGAGGCCTTTCATCGCGCTGCTCGACCGGTCGAGTAGACTGCTCGACTCAAAATCCAGTGAGCTAATGTTTTAAAATTCCGCGGTACTCGACTGATCGAGTGGGCCACTCGACCAGTCGAGGCCCTTGTTCGACTAGTCGAGGTTACGCAAATTCTAGTTCGGATTTGGTGCGGACTGCGTAAATTTGAGGTGGTTTTCACCAAGGTGCAGAAGGGAGTTGCCTAAACTATAAATATGGATCCTAGGGTTATTTTAAGGCATGAATTTCTAAAGCCAGGTTAAGGGTTGTTTCTGTGTATGGGAGCATCGAGAAGGTTAGTATATTGATTGTAATCTCATTTTTCTTCATAGTGGAAGTTTGCGCCCGTAGTTTTTTACCCTTGTTGGGGTTTTTCCACATATATTCTGTCTTGTGGTTTGTTAGTATGCTTTGATTCTACTTCTAGATTATTTTTCTTTTTGTTTATCGCTTGTGGGTGAGACTAGAGATTGGATCTCGGTTCACTAGCATTGTTGGCGTGCTACGCAACACTCCAGACATGGATACACAAAGGCAAGATTGAGGTAAGAATCTAATTGCCACTTCCTTAAAAGTCTAAGAAATTCGGGGCACTCGGGTGAGTCATGAAAGACCACATGAAAAACCATTCCATCACATATTTCATCAAGGGTCACAAGAGATGACACCCAATGAGGAAAGGAAGACCCACTTGGAATGTCCCTTTAAAGAAGCACATGTACAAAAGAGCAAACCATTAAGTATGTCCAATGAAGAAAAATGGTAACCACCTCATGTGTTGGCCCATGGAGATATACAAATAAGTAATCTCTTTTTATCCAAGTACTCATCAAAGACTTGGGAGCTTAATCAAATCCCTTCACTTACATTCACATGGGACTTAAAAGCAATTCAAGGCCCACTTGAGTCTCAAATAAAGAAAAAGGAAAATGGTCGTTCTAAACCAAACCACAAGGACCCAACAAAATTGTTCAAGGAAAAGCTCACAAAAAGGGGTTGCCTGTATGCATATATCCACATGAACCTGACAAGTTTCGAGGCCCACTTGAGACAAAAGATGGCGCAATGGATTATGGGCCGATCTCTTATGCCCAAAGGGAAGTTTGGGCACTTTCACAAAAGACCTTGACAAAGCAAAATTTAACGTGGGCAGCCCAAACTTCATGAGGGTCCAACCATCTTCAAAGAGACAAAGGGAAAGGAAATATGAGAAAGAAAGAAAAAGAAAAAAGAGAGAGAGAGAGAGAGAGAGAGAGAGAGAGAGAGAGAGAGAAAATGTAAAAGAGGGAGCCAAAATGAACCTTGGGTTCATCAAAGTACACATGGGGCCCAAAGGTTCACTTTGGAACCATTTACATGACAAAGTCTCTTCTCAAAAAATGAAATTCTCCCATGTATACTAGGCATACATGAAAAGAATGACATTTGTATGAATGGGAGAGAGAAATAAAAATGATAAATGGAAAAAAAAAAGATGAAAGGAGAAATAAGAGGAAACTTCAACTCTATTTTGCACCACCTTGGTAATTTGAGAAGCACTTAAACTTGTTGCACTCAGCCTCCTTTGAATGATCCAAACACCACCTATGGAGATAAGAAGAGAGAAGGAAAAAATATGAGAATGATGAAAAGAAAAAGAAAGAAAAGTAAATGATGAGAAAGGAAGCTTACCCACACAATGTTGTTGTTCAAAAAGCCTCCAAATGGCCACCACCAAAAAAAAAAAGAAGGGGGAGAAGAGAAGAAACTGAAGAAAGGAGAGAGAGAGAGAGAGAGAGAGAGAGAGAGAGAGAGAGAGAGAGAGAGAGAGAGAGAGAGAGAGAGAGAGAGAATCTTGAACAGATGCCAAAAATGGCCACCATTGGGCCATATTATATAACAAAAGTGAATGCATACCATTAACTAATGCATGAAAAAAATCAATGAAAAAAACCATCATTGAAGAAATAATTTAAACATCAAATATTCATTAAAAGCTTCATCCCTTAGCCTTAGTTAAGAGATTAGCCAAGCATGACTAACATTTTAAACAAAACATAAGAAAAATTAGAAAACACGAACAAGAAATGAAGGATTTAGAAGAAATGAGGATTCCAAAGAGGCTCCGTAACTCCTAAGTCTCTCTCCTCTACCCTAATTTATACTTAAAAATGCTTAGAACACCCCTTTAAATAGGAAAAGTTTGTAATGACTTGGAATTGACTTTAATTTTTGCACTTTTATTACGCTTCGGTCGCACTGATAGTCAACCTTCGGTCACACCGAACATTACTTTAGTCACACTAAAATTGTCTCTCGGTTACAACCAAATTTCTTCAATTTTCTTCTGAAGTCTATGTCTCCCTTAGGGGGTGTTTGACACATGGTATTGGGAAGGATTAGGTGGGATGGGATTAGAAAAATGTAATTATTACATATGGAAGGGATTGTCCCCTGTTACCCTAGGATAAACTTAATTCCAGGCTATATTTGTAATACGGTGGTACATTAAATGGATATACCCACCATCATTTGAAACTATTGAGAATAACACATATGTGTAATATCCAAACCATTCAACTGTTTTGTAACCTCTTTTTATGGCATGGGCCTAAAAATGAGGCAGATCCAAAACTTATGTGGCCCTAAAGAAGTTTTCAACAGCAGGTATTCAATCCCCGCTGCTTTCTATGGTGGGGTCCATTTGAGCTTTAGATCTACCTGATTTTTTGGCCCATGCTCTAAAATGATCTCAAAAAATGGGTGGACGGTGTGGATATAGCCCACACATCATGGTGGGATCTACACAACTTGCTAACATTAAGTGAAATTAGCACACGACCTAATGCAATTCCATCTAATCTAATTCCAAGCTTTTCCATTCTTCCCAAACATTGAGGGTTAGTTTGGGCGGTCAGATTAGATGGGATTTGGTGGGATAGGATTCAAAAAACATCACTGATACACATGGCAGGGATTGTCCCCTGTTTCCATGGGATTAAATTAATGTCATGCTTTTTTGATAGTACGGTGGTATATTGAATGGATGCACCCACCATCATTTGAAATTATTGAGAATAACACACATGTGTTATATCTAAACCGTTCATTTGTTTTGTAACCTCATTTTATGGCATGGGCCTAAAAATGAGGTAGATCCAAAACTTATGTAGCCCCAAAGAAGTTTTCAATGGTAAGTATTCAATCCCTGTTACTTTCTATGGTGAAGTCCACTTGAGCTTTAGATTTACCTGATTTTTTGGCCCATGCTCTAAAATAATCTCAATAAATGAGTGGACGGTGTGGATATAGCCCACACATCATGTTGGGACCTACCCAACTTCCCAAACATTGAGTGAAATTGGCATGAGAATCAATGCAATTCCATTTAATGTAATTCAAACTTTTCCATTCATTCCAAACATGGAATGGAATTGACACAGGATCAGATGAATCCCATCCCACCTAATCCCTTCTAATTCCACTGCCCAAACTAACCCTGAGTGGGATTGGCACGGGACCAAATGCAATTCCATCCCACCATATCCCATTTAATACCACGCGCCAAACTCCCCCTTAGCTCACACCAAACTGTCCTTTAGTGCCACCGAACCAAGCTTCGGTCGGACCTATATGTCGAGTCAAATTAAGTTTGAAAATTAAAATTTCTTGATTGACTACTTTGTGTACATTTAGTCATACTGAACCAACATCAGGTGGGACCGAAGACCATGCTATTTCTATTATTAAATTGTGTAATTTTTCAATAATTCATTCATCTTTTGTACTTGGTTTTCTTAGATCTTTATCATGTGGACTTTTCATTAATGTCTTTCAATTCTCCAAGTCTTTTATTGATTAATATTTTGAGCTTTATTCCTTATTCTTAAGTATGATTTCGTCTTCTTTTTTTTTCGGATTACTTCGCAACACAAAATATATGAAAGTTAACCAAGAAAGCATTTTGAATGCGTGAACTAGTGCAATTAAGAGGATAATATAAGAAACATTTAGATGTTATCAGGTGACTTTTATCAGAAAACTTCAAAAAGAGCACTAGAATTCAAAGGCACTAAGAGATCTTCCATATTTCTAGGTGGGGGCCAACACAAAAGCAAATAAGATCTGAATACTCTTGGTAGGTTTTTCCAAAAATGTTGGATCCTCACATGCATAAAGTACAATCAGTCTAAACTCAGAGTGACAGAAAGATTGTATTAAATGTTAATACAATGAATGGATGATAAGCCAAGTCTTAGTCAAAAGAAACCATTTGAAAAGGTGGAAAAGACAAATTGTAACCTAACTGTTAAAACCAATAGACTGCATAAAAAAGGATCACCTACACATACCTAGTTACCTTGATCAAGTCCAAGTCAGTGTATTGAGATCCCCATAAGGCCGCAGAAAGTGCAGAGTAAGCTAACCATTTTGACGATAAAATGAAACAAGTACTCTTGTGGTGATCTGGGAAGAAACGGGCATTCCGACTCCGGATAGTATCCTCGTAAGGCCGCAGAAAGGCATGGGCTCTATTGTACTAGGTTTTTCTAATCTTAGTACCGATCTTAAGTGAAAAGGTCACGATTAGTTACCCATGAAGTAGCAGATAGTGTAGGGACAATCGCAACATTTTCTCTAAACCCCTGTGATATGTGCAAGTCATTTACTTTCTAACAATCAACTGACTCAGATACAAAGGCAGGAAACAAGTTTAAATCACATTTTAATATGACAATGGAGTGTGGGGTGTCCATTCACTTTGGCATTAGGTTGTACACAACTCTACCAAAGATGGGCATTTGTAGACACCCTACCTCAGCTCGATAAGCTTTATCAAACAGAAACCATATTTCATATTCCATACCCTTAACCCTAAAATCCTAGGAACCAATCATAAAACCTAGTTAATCTAGTCGCAATAACCCGACAAAACTCTAAACCTGGTCCCAAACCCAAACTTAAAAAAAAACCTAACCTATAGAGTTAACCCTTGAGTTAATCCACCAAGTCAACTCACTCAGTTAGATCACATAGCCTACCAATCAACTCACCTTGTCAAACCAAGTCTATAAATCCATTTTGGCCCATGCCCATTCCAAAGCCCAAATCGGAGGAAAGAGGAGATAACAAAGCAACTTCAGATGACTAAAGTTGTCAACGTGTACAGGAGGAGACTCCCTTCGAAGCTGGAGCAAAAGTGGAGGACGAGTGGCACCTAGGGTGCTGCTTTCCATGTGGCATTGTCTAGGTGCCCACTCGTATGCATCTATCCTCCCTACCTATTTCATGCATGTGCAAATTATACCTTGTGCCATCCAAATTAACACATGGGATTTTGCCAGAAGACAATCTTAAATCACAGCTATCCAAGCCCTTTCAAGCTTTGCAGGAATGATTAGAAAACTAGGTTGGAGGGCTATAAATACCCCAATTCTATTCACATTTTGAGGCATTCTCAATCAAGCATCTATTATCATTCTTTTATCATTTACTAACAATTCCTCTCATCCACAAGCCTCTTTCAAGCATCCTAAACCCCCTTAGTCATCTCCCACTAAGGAGAGTGAGAGTGAGGAAGAGAGCTTAACCTAGGTCCAACCCCAACACTGGCCTCTTAAGCTGACCTAAGTTCAATCCAAGCTACTCGATATGATCCTTGTGACACTACCGTCCACCTAATTATTTTCAATCAACCTTCATCTAGCCATAGCATTTGCATAACACAACATTCATCTCATCATTTAACAAACTTTGCAACAAATCTTGCCCAACAAAAAACCTATCAATTACTTCACATTTTGTCATAAGTGTTATACACATTCATATACAAGAATCAAATCATAACCTTTAAGAACAATAAGATCCTGTGACATAGAGACCATACATCTATATGAGTAGAGTAGGTGCCTATCACCTTCCCTCTCTGTAACCGTGGTCCCTCACTCAAAATCTTTGATTGCAAAACCAAATAGTCATCTTAGGGCGAAAAATCTTTAGATCCCTACCTTAACATTTCTATAAGGTCTGGTTAGCTTTAGAGACGAAGAAATTGTCTAGTGCTGACTCTGGTAAAAAATAATCAATCAATCAGTGTAAAGCCTTCGAAAAGAGACAACCCATGGAAAAGCTATCTCAAGTCGATTCTGACCTAAGATCTCAGCATCCACATATGTAGAGCTTGTTAATAACTTTATAATGACATATTATATGCAAAAAATGGATAACTGATTGCAAAGCTATGATCGTCGGAAGCTATATCACATGCTAGATCCTATAATCTAACTCCTTAACCCGATTTCATTTGATCCTAGTTGTCTATGTAATTTTCATTAACATGTCCTTGTCAAAGTAATTCTAAAAAGCTCATATTATCCATCATATTCTCCTCAAATATATCAACATTAAAGCCTCTCACTTCTAACTTTGATAAGCCGGGCAAGCTCATTGCATATAAGAATACCATTTCCATGCATCACATGTGACCATATAACTTATAAGTGCAATATCGAAGTTGGCCATCGGGTGACTTTGATTGTGTGTATGTCATCTCTTTGAATAAAATCTAATTCATTGATTAGGTCGGGAAAAAGTTAAGAAAATTTAAATTATTCTAATTAAAGGACTTTTTAGCCTTATATCCATTTAGTAAATTATGGCCCACCTAAAAAGTGTACAAACCTAATTATAAGGTGAGAGCATAGCCATACTAGTCCCCTTTTGATGAATGAATTAGCCCATGTACCAATTTGTTATGTTGCTACACGTGGAAACTCTTGTCATGCGGATGTGATGAAAGAGAAATGGTCTAATACTCATATGCTTATTGGCTACCATACAAATATCATAATGATAAGACAATCTTAACCATGTGGTCAATAACCCTTAACATGGGTAGCCTGGATCATTTATTAAAAAATAGTTTAATTAATATTTTAATGTTAGCATTACAGGCCACAAAAGAGGATTGCGTCCAACCCCCTCTCGGACCTAGAAAGGTCCGAGCAGATCTATGTGGGAGCCACCATGATGTTTCTGTTTATCCATACCATCGATCATGTTTTAGAGGATAGAGTAGTGTTTTTGCTCTCGAGCGGGGAGCGGATCATGCCTTCAAAGCCCTTGTATAGTAATGGTGCGCAACCCCCCCCCCCCCCCCCCCCCCCCCCCCCCCCCCCCCCGCGCGCGCTATTGATAAGGCGCACCAATTAGTATGGCTCTTCTAACCCTTTTCATTTCCTTGCATAAGTCTCACTAGTTGGATAATCTATCTTTAATTTAGTCTTTTTTTAGGAATCCATTTTATTTTTTACGTTGTGGATTGGACGGTTAAGATTGACTAACAAAAATAATATTCTTTACAATTAAAAGCAATCTATATAGCCTTAACGAATAGATAGATTAAACGTTAAAGTATAAATCAATGGATCACTTGCATTTTACACAAGGAGATTAAGGTGATAGACATACTTGGATTGTTTGCCTTTAATGGTCGTCTTCAAGCTCTACTAGATGAGGAAGATAATGATGGTAGGAAAGGTTCTTCCTTCTTGTGCACACCTTTACGTAGCACATCATAAGGAAAAAAATACATATTTATCTCTTTGTTAAGGAGAATATGGTATTTTAGTGTATAAATTGTATGCACCATAACTTTATGGGCCCCACCTGATGCCCAATTTAGTAATCCAATGCTTGTTTTGTTGATGTCATGTGTGTCCCATAGAAGTGGATTGCGTCCGACCCTCACTTAGATCTAACAAGGTCCAATTAGATTTGTGTAGGGGCCCACTGTGATGTATTTGTTTATCCGCATCGTCCATCCCTTTTCTCAGATCATGTTAAGGTATGGGCTTAAAAAATGAGATAGATTCAGCACTCCAGTAACATGCATTTAATGTTTTGTATATTTAATGCAACCCAAGCTTACTATTTGGTGTGGTCCACCTGAGCATTAAATATGCCTCATTTTTTAGCCCATATATACCTTAAGGGCATGTTTGGATTGCAGGCCCAAAATGTATTGCATTGTTTTATTTTAAAATAATACATTAACGCACGTTTGAATTTAAATTGTTATTCACCATACCTGCACCGCCCGTGTACGTCGTTGAACCAAAAAATGAAGGCCACACGTCTTTATGCAGTTGTCTCTTCACATCATGCAGTGCAAGGCTTTCATTGCGTTGCACTGCCTTCGAAAATTATTTTTTTTTCTCTTTGGTGTTTCGGACCATAGCGCGTTTCTGTGCTCTCATTTTTCTTCTCTGTTCGTCTTCACCTTTGGGACGTTTGCTTGGATATTCGCCTTAGCATCTTCAGCTACGATGAAGATGAGATGAACTTAGATGCTGCTTCATCGTGCCAAAAATCGATCCTTCTGTTCCCTAATACAGATCATTCTAACAGATTCTGTAAGACCATGTAGTGTATTTTCTATCCATTGCAGTTTTAGGGACAAAATTAGATTAGTGTTTTGATTTGACAGTATCTAGTCTCTGTGTTGTGGATGTACTTTCTCTCCATGTACCTTCATTTGTTGGAGAAGTTGAACAGGGATGTGGAGACAGTTCTCTCCTATACCCTACAAAGATGGTGTAGCATGCAATACACCTGATTTTGATTTTCTTCAAATGGAAATCTTCATGACAACAGTGCGTATCAGAAGTGTATCCGGGAGATGGATTCACCTCCGGACACCTTAGACATGACTTCTACATGTCATCCAGTGTGAGAGTAATGAACTCCACTGACCAATACTAACTTTATTTCATATATAGCCATAAAAGACACTGCTATCTTCCATCTTCTTCCACAAAAAAAAAAAAAATCAGTTCTGAAAATATTTTGTAGGTTTTTTAACATCTAGTGGCTTATTGATTGTTGAAGGTATATTCCATCTTCAATCTTACATGATTTAGAATGCATCAATCCTTTTCACATTAGGTCGATAAGATGCATCTTCAATCGCTTGTTTGTAATGATTGTATCCTAACTTATAATGAATATTCATTGGTTGTGATAGATGTCTAAAGGACTAACATATAATTTCATGTTTTGAAAACTGTTTTTTTTTTTTTTTTTTTTTTTTAAATGCACCAGGATCATTTCGATTTTGTATTCCATATTATTGTTCAATATAGTATATATTGACATCTATAAGTCGCCCACGAGTGCAGACAAATCTCACAAATGGTTGGGTAGATCTTAATTAACAAAGGTGCGTAATTACAGTGCTGATACGCAGTTAAAATCAAACATATATTACTGATCACTCTTATGTCGGTCTTAGAGTATTCTTGTTTATATTATTGTTAAACTTCTCCTACTCACGAACTCATTTTACTCGACTATAACATGTGTTATATCTAAGATTGTCCAGCTGTAATATACTGAACTGATATATATATATATATATATCTATCTATCTATATATATATATATATATATATATATATATATATATTGCTGATGTGAAATCCTCTGAAGAATCCATATGCATTGATTTCAACTCACCTTCTATGTACTTGAATTCCTTGCTGTATATATGGTATTCTATTGTCATTTGCACTAATAAATAAAAAATAACTGAAAAGAATAACAGGTCATTTCCCCATTTGTCTTATAGGATCTCATAGTGGTGAATCTCTCCGTGATCAGTCCTTTAGTAGTGATTGGAATGAAAATAAAATAGCAGCTGCTTTAACCGTAATTGCAGAGTCTACGTGTGTTATAGGAGCTACTGAATATTATTGTCATTATTGTATAAAATCTTTGCCTAGAGGCGGTCATATAGAGAGAAATAGATTCATAAATGGAATCATTAAGAAGAGCGATGTTGACTGTCCAACATAATTAAGAATGACTCGGGATAAGTTCTTTGAATCGTGCTCTCTAATTAGAGATAGAAATTTACTTTCTGATTCAAGGAGGTACATCTTAGAGGAATAAGTGGTATTATTCCTCCATAGTATCGGCCACAATGTACGAAACTGTGTCATTGATCATTAATTTTCAAGGTCTAGTGAGATAGTTAGTCGTTACTTTCATAGAGTTCTTGATGCTGTAATTGGACTTTATTCGGAATATGTGAAGTTCACATGTTTACATACTCCAAAGAGATATTTGATAATCATATGTGGTCGTCATACTTTCAGGTAAAACAATTTGTGTTATAGATTTATAAGAAATGAAGTATGTGCTAAATACTAAATCTTGATATAAAATTCATAACAACTTTCTTATGGGATTGTATTAAGGCACTCGATGAGACTCACATACCCGGATATTTGGCCAAGGAAGCAAGCGCCACCTTTCAAAATTGGAAAAGTTTTCTGTCTCATAATGTAATTGCAGCTTGTACTTTTGATATAAAATTTGTATACATGCTTGCGGGTTGAGATGGTTCGGCCTCTGATGCTTGTGTTTTGCAAAATGCGTTAACCCGTCGACTAAATTATTTTCTTATTTCTCATGGTAAATAAAGATTGTTATTATTTCCTCTAAAAAGTAGTAGAAGGTCAAATGTAATATCCTTAATATCCATACCTTGATTTTTGTAGGAAAATACTATGTCGTTGATGTAGGATATGAGCATTCTCCTAGGTTTATGACACCTTATCAATTGTCAGATATCATTTGAATGAGTTTTGTACAGGATGAAAGCTTGTTAATAAGAAAAAATTCTTCAATTATCATCATGCATAGCTACGAAATGTTTTAGAATGTTGTTTCGGTCTCTTGAAAGGTCGTTTTTCTATTTTACTTGTAGCACCACAGTTCAAGTTTATAACTTAAGTAAAGATTGTTAGCTTGCTGTGTTATATATAACTTCATCCATGTTCGTGGTGAAGATGGTTTTATAGAAACAATTGAGGATAGTACAGACAATGCTGAGGAAATCTCGCCATCTCCTGTAAACATAACTACGACCAAAGAAGATCACGCTTTATCTCACGTGATAGATAAAGCAAGAGAAGAATGAGCGAAAAAGAGGGATGAGATTGCACATATGATGTGGAATGACAGTCTCTCTCGGACCCGACAGCGACATTGACTTTATCAATTTTTTGTTTATGTATAGTGTTGTTTATGTAATAGTAATTTTTTTTTCTCACAGTATTTTGGTTTATGGGATATGTGATGAATTTGTGGTTAAGGTAGTTTCGGATCATGCATGAATTTTATTATCACATAAACTTATTGTGTTTGCTACCTGCTATATAAAAGTTACTGTCATATACTATTTAGGATGTCATCATCTCTAATTTATGTCGGGTCATATATCTGTAATGTTTCTTAATTTCACGTATTCCTATTCCCATTAACTGTTACTAATGCATGGGTAAAATAAATTTCTTATGGAGTTCATACAAGGAAAAAAGGTGTTTGATTGAAACGGGGTCCCCTGCACATGATACAAGCTCCTCCGAAAAAATAACTGCATCTCCGAGTAAGCTATTCGGTAGCCCGAGTAAGAGAAATTCAACACTGAGCAGAAATAGAAGACCTACAGGTAGTAAGAAATCAGGACGAATTCAATGGACAGACCCTATGGATAATGTATTAGTGAATACACTAGTCAAACAAGTGAATCTCAGAAGGAAAAGTGACAGGATTTAAAATAGAAGCATATAAGGCCACAATAACTGAAATTTTTGATAGATGTAGTATTGATCTAGAGAATAAATTATACATTTCAAACCGCTTGCGTACCTTAAAATGATTTTATTGGGCCATGCAAGACATGTTGAATGCTTCTGGGTTTGGATGGGATAGTGAAAAGAAAATGATGATAATGATAGACGAAGTGTGGGATGGGTACATTGCGGTAAGTAATACTTATAACTCAAAGTATATAGTTTTAATTCTGTATATTACTGAAAACATGTTAACGAGATTCCATTACCGTTTTTGCAGTCTCACCCATTTGCAGAAAGAGTGCGTGGGAAACATATTGATAAATACAATGATCTGGTACTCATGTTCGGCAACGACTGTGCCTATGGGTCATTTGTGAGCATGGCTTACTCATTACCACTTTCTGGTCGACGACGATATAGAAATGAGTTCAATTTTGACTTCGAATCCGATGATTATGGGTTTGGGATGGTTCGCCTTTCATCTGACTCTGGGGAGGACCATGACAGTAGTTCAACCCTTCGTGTCAACGATGGATCACAATGACTAAACAGGGTTAACACAGTCCCTATTGAGACCTCTAGGGGGTCGAAAAACACTAACTCAACCGCTACATGCTTGACCCGACAAAAAAGGGGTAAGCCGAGTGATGTCATTGGTGATAGGATGGGTGAAGTGGCTAATGCTGTCAAGTCTTTGACTATCACTATGTCTCAAGGCAAAACAATGACCAAACTCCAGAAAATGTTGGGCATACTTGAAGAAGTTGACGGACTCAGCCCCGGTCGGTTGATACAGGGGAATCTTGTTAGCACTGGATTTTTCATGAAAATGAGCCATGAGAGGAGGAAGGAGTGGGTACAAAAACTCCTCAAACGTATTGGCCCTGTCTAAAAAAAAATTACGTTTGATAAACAGGTGATGTTAATGGTTGCACCATCAGCAATTTTGATGACATATATATATATATATATATATATATATATATATATATATATATATATATATATATATATATATATAACACCCCGGATTTTTATCAATCTGGAGTTAGACGTCCTTAGGTAATGGGTCAACCATAACACCTTGGTAACCTCTTAGAACCTAATTCCAAAGCCCAAGAAATCACTTAGAACCAAATCCCTTAGAAATCTAACATGTTTTAGCCAACGCTAAACTAGATTACTTATGGAATTAACACCAACCACTTTAAATACGATCTGTAAGATCCAAAATCTATAGAATAGTTGATGCTATATTATCGTGAAATCTAGGATCCAACTCTAAACCCAGTTGCTTCTGGGAATGCTTTGTAACTTTGTATTGGTTCTAGACCGCGCATCGAGAGTCCGATAGCTATGAACTTAGACCATTACGATCGCCTAGTTGGACTCGTCAATCACCTAGAAGATCAAGCCCAAACAATATACTAAGACTATTTTATTGAGCCCGAAGTAAAGAGGGTAGGAAAATGAAGATTTTTAGAAAATTAATTATATTTTTATGAAATCTGGCACGGTTCACTTGCGCATTATTTTTAAGCATTCTGACCGTTAGAATTTGACCCAAATTCAGCCTCGGATCAGGATAGGTGGCCCTTACATGTCATAGTACTTGTAGCTCTGATCGAGTTTCCGTAATCGCTAAACTGAAATTGGTCCGCCACGGTCGATCTGAAAATCCTAGCTTGACCTAGATCTGATATTAGAGAGCTTAAGTTCGACCGCATTTAGTAACAGGACCTCCAGAAATGCTCCGTTGGATTAGAACAGATCCGATTTTGTTATAACCTAAGTATACCTTGGCCTTAAGTCTATTTTCATCAAGTTTAGGCTTATAAATAGGGCTTAAAACCCTCATTCCAAATCCCATATGAAATTTCAAACCCTAGCTTTCCAAGAGGGAGAAAAGAGAGAGAAAGTGAGGGAGAAGTTTGTGCTGCTTCCTGGGATTCTTTTCAGCTTTGCTACGTGCCTAATCCAACTTACCGTATAGCTATTCTGGCGTTTCTGATCCCGTTCTTAGGTAAGAAATCTTAACCCTAACCTGTTTTGAAGCTTAGACAAGCTGTAGGAAAGTTGTAGCTAACCTGTTTCATGCCATAAGTAACGTATCCGCCGTTGATGAAGACACATCGTCTGAATCATATCGAATATGCATTTTCTGATTTAAAGTGCGGACTATATGCCCTTAGGTTATGGTTTTCAACACTTTCAATGATAGTTAATAATTTATTCATGTTGTGAATGCAATTACACATGTCAAATGTGCTATCTATTTTGTCTTCCGTATACGTATACTGTATATTGTAAATACCGTATTTCATGTACATGTTAGAATACACGTATGCATATGAAATCTGTTGACATGCTTGCCATGATTAATGATCGTTGTTATATACCTGATATGTGTACGGCAACTCCTTGGTGAAAGGACTTGCCCTAACATGTAATAGAGACGACATACGTGATGTATGTTGAATAGTGTAACCTAAGTGTTTGACTAAATGCCTAAGTGAGTTAGTAGTTAGTAAAGTGTGATTGCTAGAGTGGTTGAGATATGGATCTCCATCATAATACTTGAGTGTATGATTTCCTCCATGAATCATGTAACTTAGGTTATTCATGCTAAATGAGTGTATGATTTCCTCCATAGATTATGTACTTAGTTGAATCATGTTAAATGAGTGTATGAATTCCTGCACGTACTGTATTTACATTCAAGTTATATTGGATATATCTCATATGCCTGATATTGAATCTGTATGTGAATGGAGCTGTACTACAGTCCAGGTAATCGATAAGCGTACTCCAAATGGTGGTTGAGGTCGTTCGCCACGTAGGATGAGTTTAACGAATCTGAGTTATGCTTGGGCGGTAGTGGTTAGGCCACACGGAGTGCTTATGCATCCCATGCCATTCAACTCAACGTACGCTTGGCCTAGTTGAGCTTATCAACTAACCCGATTGACTGATGTTTGTTTACCATGTTTGGTCGCTACTGCATGAATCTAAGGTACCAAACTTACCAGTGAAAAGCCCATCTAACCTTGGTACCTCGATTTGCTAAGACTCATGAGACGATTATGATGGTATGGGACACTATATTCAAGCTGTCGGCCTACATTAATTGGTGACGAGTCCTTTGTAGTGACCAGTGAGCACCTATACTTGTGAGCAGATTATGGTGGTATGAGACACTATATTCTTGCTGTTGACCTACATTGATTGGTGACGAGCCCTCTGTAGTGACCTCGAGTATATCCTGATAGTGCATAAGGGCGACGAGTCTTGTTGCAGTATGTGGGATATAACTAGGCCTGTATTGATAAGGTGATGGGGGAGAGGAGCAACGATTGCGCATAACAGCTCTGGTAGCCCTTGCAGTGACCTAGAACCGTAACATCGTATGAGATTATCTCGGACTGACGACCCGAGAATGGATCACCGTTTGGGTAATGATATAAGGGAGGTACCTTAGCTTCTCAATCCTGCTGTATGAAAAGGACTAATAAGAACTTAGTAATCATACTCATGACATCGCACTGCATGTGCCATTGGCGTTGGTGTGAGAGCACAGTGGTACTGATTCATGCCGCGATCGTTAGATGATGTCGCATGAGGGAGTTTGTGGTGAGGGCATGCATCATTACGTCATTTCATTCTTACATTAACAAGAGTATTTAGGACATGTTTGATTGTACTGCTTTATCATTACCGCTTGATTGAATTGATAACATGTTAACATTTGCTGTATATAGTTTCCACTGAGTTGATCACTCACTCCCACGTTACGGGATAGTGTTGGCCACACCAACCAGTCCCTATTTTAGTTTCAGATGATGACGATGTTTGCGAAGCAGAGCCAGACTTTATGATGATGAGGAGGATTTCTCCTATATGTAGGTTTTGATCGACGGAGTTACAGGGTTACTGATTAGATGTCAATACACTTGGTATTTTTCCTTTTATTTAAACACCCATGTATATTCTTTTCTTTCCATTTTTAGAGTATACATGTATTTAGTTAACCTGGTAATATGTTCACACTCTGGAGACTTACAATCAATTATACATTTTATATATTTATCACAGTCTTCCACTTGAGAAACTTAACTGTCTCTGGAGTATGATATGCTGTTTTGGTCTAATCTCACTCATGTTTTCTGCACTAATATGAATAACATTCATCCATCATTGAAAATATTGCATAAGTGATGTTCTGAAACTCGGGAGTGGAGTTTATGCTCGACCCCCAATTTTCAGGATGTTACAATATATATATATATATATATATATATCATACCGTAATTTTATTTGCATAAATGTTACTATATTTCAACTGACTTTATATGAAATATTGGGCAATGTATGCAGGTCGGTTAATGCAGTAACCTGCAGTAATGTCTGTCTGAATCTATTACAGAGGTTTTACATTTGGGTTTGGAGTTGTTGTTGTTACTATGTTTCATTATATCATCTCAACCAAATGCTATAGTTGCTATAATCTGTTATAATTGTGATAATTTCTACATCTGGTCAGCGTTGTTTTTACAGTCTGATTTCATATCATGATATTAGAACTTGTATTTTTCTTCTTTCAAGTAAACAAAGTCTGTAAAATTCTATTCACAACAACCAAGATTTGAATCCATCACTTAGATGGGTAATATTATGTCAATTTGGGATTGAATGAAGGGTCCGTATCAGGTGAGTAAGCGAATGTTTATATTGTAGAGAGAATTTCCATTTTTTAGTCTATAAATTCCATCTTAAACTCCTCATGTTGTTTTTACATCTATACTAGGCTAAAAAAACTGCTTGACCAGTCAATGCACATTAAAACTGATGTTAAATTACTTATTTATAGGTATAAATGGGGAAATACTATGTTGTATTTGTCGGTAGAGTGCCTGGAATTTATGACAAGTGGGAGCTTGCTCAGGCACAAGTAGAAGGATTCAGTGGGTGCAGACACCAATCTTTTAAATCTTACGCATCGGCTGTGATAGAGTGGACGAGATTCAAGGTATAAATTTTATTTTTATATGCATAATTCAATTAATTTGTTGTGTATTTTTTGGTTATGAAGAGATTTGTAAACCATATCATATAACATATTAACAGATGGTCATTCCGGTTCAATGAATGTAGGCCACTTTGCAGAATGTTGGATCTTCCACCAATCTTGCTGCTCTGTACAAGGCCTCAGCAATCATGAACAAAGGCCTCACCATAAGAGTTGAAAGTGAAGATGCTTTGTTTCATCGTTCGGCTTCCAGTGACAAAGTTGAAGTTAGGGTGCACCTTCTTAATCTATCAAACTTAGAGGTGAATCGATATGATACGAAAGGAGGGATTATGGATGCCATTTTCAAAGTTCTTATTGGAGTGGTGCTTATATACGCAGTGATTTCATGATTTGTTTCATTGCTGTGATGATAAGGATGAGATCAATTGTTTAGTTGGACGATTGGGGCAAGAAAGATGGATATAGTGACTAAAAAATAGCTCTTTTGGTTTATTTTTGCTATATATATTTTTTTTCTTTTTTGTTTAGTTTAGTTAATGGACATACATAATTAGATATTTGTATTAATTATATTATGTTACTGTTATGTGAAACCAGGTAATTATTTTTTTCAAATTGGGTATGTGAGTGCTGTGGACCGCTAAACCATACTAATCAGCCACATGGCTGGTGGTTGGTGCTCTGTAGGCCACACCATAATGTATGTGCTTCATCCATTCCGTTCATCCAAATTTTCAGATGATTTTAAGGCATGATACAAAATTATGAGATGTATATGAATCAGAGGTGGACCCGACCACATTAACACAGTAGTGATTAGATATCCACCACTTAAATCCTCCAAAGGCCCACTGTATTGATTATTTGATATCCAATATGTTGATTAGGTCAAAGAGGCCCAAAGGAAGGGCTTAAACAAAAATCAGCTTGATCCAGATCTTTTATGGCCCCAAAATGTTTTTTAATGGTGTCGATTAATTGAACATTGTTTCCTATAACCTGGTCCACTTTAGATACCAGATATACCTCATTTTGGGTATCATATCGTATATTGATCTGTAAAAGTAGATGGACAGTTTGGATGAAACACATACATCGTGGTGGGGCCCCCAGAGCATCGAACACCATCCATTAGGTGGTGTCAAGTTTTAGTAGCCAATCTGTGGTCCATAGCAAGTATTGTATGTAGCCTGTGTTATAGACACTTTCTCACGAGTCCGATCCTTCAACAAACAGTGAATTAGGCATATCTGCTAATTATATTTTCAAACCCACTCCATATCAAATATTCCGCTTGTCAATGATAAGACTCATTGATATAGTCTACAATGTCCGGAGTACACGTGCGTACAGTAAAACAATGCAATACAGCCTTATATGCGAGTCCAAACACACCCTAACTAACTTACCTACGGAAAGGAAGGAATCTGACAAGAGAGAGATCGCACAAGCGGTACGGTAAGGCGATATTGAAGTACAGATCTCAAGTAATACTTATTAATAATTTTTTTTTTTGTTAACTTGTTAGTACACCCACGGTCAATTCACACTTCACTGTTTGCGACCCCCACTAGGGAATCGATACCAAGACCTCACTGTTAGCTTGTTATTAATAACTTGGATTTGTAATAAATTGTAAAATACATATGCTTGGGACAAGGAAGATAAGGAAGATAAGTCACAACAAATCTGTAGTTTCTTATTACTAATATTAGAAAGCAACTTTTTGATAGTCGAAATAAAGTAAATTACATTTTGATTTGTTTCATTAATTCCTCTGAACATTCGAAGGATCAAAGCTCCTAGTCCTTCCATTGTCTGCTGTTATGAATTCTGCAACTTTCTTCCTGATATCCTCGTCTCTTGTCTGAATATCTGTTGTGACGCAATTCGAAGCACTATAACTAGTGCATTTCTTTGTACATTATAAAATAGGTAATTTTGAGTCTATTTAATTGGAATTGTTTTAGCTTTGAAATCAAACCTTATTCTAATACCAAAACGTATTTGTCACTGACCTTTTGGCATCTACATTTTATTGGTGAATTTTTAATTATATTTTTTAGGGATTTTGTGGTAAAATTCCTTAGAATTTTGGATTTTACCAATAGTGCCTCTAGTGACAAAAAATCTAGGGTGGTGGTTTTTAAGGAGAGAATTACATAAATGCCCTCATAAAAATTTTTTTCTTTGAAAACGGGAGAATTGAAAAATGTGGGACCCGATTTACCTAGTGATCCCAACACTAACTAGCTAACTGGTGTCAAAGTTCTGTGTGCCCTACCATGATGTATGTGTTTATCTATGGTATCCATCCATTTTTCCAGCTCATTTTAGGGCATGAGCCCAAAAATGAGGTAGATCCAAATCTCAAGTAGACCACACCATAGGAAAATAGCGTTGATTGAACGTCTACTTTTAAAAGCTTCCCAGGGCCCACTTTAATGTTTATTTGTCATCCAGCCACTTAGACCTTGTTGAAGTGAAAACAAAAATATCAGCTTGATCCAAAACTTTTTTGGCCCCAAAATGTTTTCAATGATAAGCATTTAATCCCCACTATTTCCTATGGTGTGGTCCACTTGAGACTTAGAATTGCCTCATTTTTTAACTCATCATTTAAAATGAACTGGAAAATGGATGAAGGGTGTGGATAAAACATACATTGTGGTGGGGTCTTTAGAGCTTTGACTTGGCTAGCTGGCTAGTGTTGAGGTCACTAGCTAGACAACCTCTGAATTACAAGGCCCACGTGGTATGTGTTTTACATCAACTTATCCAACGGATGCATGCCACCATGACTATCGCATGAATTAAATATATGATTGATCCAATCATACAGTAGACCAAACCATAAATGATAATATATACCACTCAAAGACATCCAAATTCAAGTGTGGCCTATCTGATTTTTCAATCGGCTAGATTTTTGGTTTGTATGGTCAACAATGGTGGGGTACATATGTCGGATGATTTGAATGTCATACATATACCATGTTGATCCAAAGAATATCAAGAGGTCTGTAAACGAGTTGAACCAAGTTGAGCATGGCCAGCTCGGCTCAGCAAGCAGGCTACCATGACTCGAACTTGCATGGCTCAATCTTTGACCTGTACTGGGTAGCTCGACTCAACTTGGTCAATAGCTCGGGCCAGCTCAAGGCAAGCTCAAGTTGAGCTTAACTCAATATTTCAAGCAGGTTCTAGTTGAAGTCTATGAGTTGAGTTCTAGTTTAGGTTTTATAATTTTTAATATATATATATATATATATATATATATATATATATATATATATATAATATAATTTATTTAAATATATAAATATATACAAAATATTTATACTAAGTGAACTTGACCGAGTCGCATCGATTCCAACCGAGCTGAGTTGATTTTGGTCTACCTTAGACATGACTTGAAAATTTTTTTGAGCTAAAAAAAATTAGCTAAACTGGGCTTGAACCCAGTTTCGAGCCAGTCAAGTCGACCGAGTTAACCAAACTAACTGAGTTCGTCTAAATAGCAATGGCATTTTGGTAATTTTACTCGTCTGATATTTTGAAAATATCACGATAACATCTGTCATGATATTATCTCGATATTTTCAAACTCTCGGGGATATTTCTCATGCTGGTGGGCCACCATTGTAAAAAGGAATGGGCTCAATGTGGATTTGAAAGGATTTCTGGAGACTTCATTTTTTAGACCGTTTGGAGGACAAAATTTTCAAGAGATTTGGATTTTAGGAGAATTAGAGATTCAGAATGACTCAAAAGAACCTTTTTCGCATTCCTTTTTAAAAAGAAAGATTTGCAAAATCCACGCATTTTGGATTGCAATGTATTTAAAATCTATGCTACCAAACGAGCCCTTAAAACCAGATCTCATATTTCAATTATCTAAGTTTCTTAAATGATAGGACATACCGTCGGTGGCCAGACCTTGTGCAGATAGGGCCCTGCCCAGCTTTGGGCCTTTTCATCTGGGCCAGGGATTAGAAGTCAAAAAAATAAGATATTTAGTGAAGACGGGTGGCCAACGTGAAGATTGGAACGACTTGATTTGTGGGCCAGCACATTTTCACGATGGCTATCGCCTGATCAATGGTCCAGATCTTGTAATCGTGGCAACTAGACTTGTTGGGAGCCCAAGCCATGTAGCCAATTAAGCACACGTGTGAGATATCCAACTTTCCACCAGGTGGGCCACACCGATCAGGTCTTCTAATTAGAACTCAGGGTCCTTCAATCCTTAGGTGGGCTGGGGTCCTTACTCTTACCTGGGTGGTAGACTCTTTAGAGTTTCAACACCGGGTCAAGGGTTCGAGTACCCATGGTGGCCTGCGTGTCTGAGGCGTGTGTGCGTGTGTTATATATATATAAAAAAAATAATAAAATAAATAAATAAATAAATAAAAAATCCTTAGGTGGGCTAGAAGACAAACGGACGGCTGAAACAGTCGTTTTCTAGCCACCCATGTGTTCGGTGGTATTGCTCCTGCCTATGGAGGGAAACGGCCTGATTTTTTTAGGAATATACAGTACGCCCCACGTGTGTTATATATATATAATAATAATAATAATAAAAATAAATAAATAAATAAATAATCCTTAGGTGGGCTAGAAGACAAACGGACGGCTGAAATAGTCGTTTTCTAGCCACCCATGTGTTCGGTGCTATTGCTCCTGCCTATGGAGGGAAACGGCCTGAATTTTTTAGGAATATACAGTACGCCCCACGTGATTTAAAGCTAGGATATCGCACACGTGTGCCATGTTGATACGTGTGTTTTACGGCAGATGGGCAGAGAAAAGGAGAGATGGTATGGTGGAGCATTGTGTTGTGGGGCAGTCCACAGTGGTACTGGTACCACCCTAACCTTACAGTTGTAACCCTAGATGTGGGGCCCAGTGATGTTTTCACAGAATCCAATCCGTCCATTGGACGAGTCACTTGAAAAAGAAACCATTTCTAAAAATTCATCTTGATCTAATACTCATACGGGCTACAGTACACGAAACATGTTGATATTGAATAATAATCGTTGATTATAATGAGAGCCTACCATGATGTATACATCGAATCCAGACCGTTAAGGTCCTTCATCCAGGATAGATGAATGGTAATAACAAATTATGACTATTTTACTATTCAGGTACACCTCTGTAAAATTCAAGAACGTACGTTCCCTCTCAAATTGTTCCCATTGTGGTATCCCATTTAAATTTTATGTCGATCTGAGTAGTTGGCCTCACGGGTTTTCTGAGGTTTTTCATCTGATGGATGGTCTGGATGAATAATCGAGTGGGGCCCATATCTGTCCTGTACCAGCGTAATTCCGGTGGTACCTGTACCACTGGAAAGCGCCGCCCAATTTGGAATTGACTCGGATTGCGTGGCGAACCCAACACCACGTAGCTACGTTGTCTAAGGACTCTGTGGCTCCACAGATATGTATTTGTTTTATCCACTCTGTCCATCCTATTTTCCAGATAATTTTACGTGATAATATAAAAATTGAATGATATCCAAGGTTCAAGTGGACCGCACTAGAGTAAACAAATGGGAATGAACGCTTACCGTTGAAAACTTATTGAAGGCCGCAGAAGTATACATCAAGATGATGTTTGTGTTTTCTCTTCATCAAGGTATTTTTGACCTTATCAAGAGGTTGGATGACAAAAAAAACATCACGGTGGGCCCTACGAATGTTTCAACGGTGGACGTTATTATCCCTACTGTTCCCTAAGGTGTGGTCCACTGGAGCTTTAGATATTTTTGTATTTTGGGCTCATGCTCTAAAATAATCGTGAAAAACGGATGGACAGCGTGGATAAAATTCATACATCACTGTGGGCCCCACAGAGTCCTTATACGTAGCTACGTGGTATTGGATTCACCACGCAATCCGCGTCAACGTGGACGTGGAACGTTTCACAACCGCATACATTGTACTGACTCACGAGTTTAATTAAGCCCACACGTGCCAAAATGTGGGACATCCGACCCGTGCATCGGGTGGGCCCCACCGTGGTATGATCCGTCCCTTAATATTAGATGGCTAAATGACCGGGCGGGCTTAACATGTAGTGGGCCCGGGATACCTTACGAATCTTTGTAGACCGTCCATTTGTTTTCATGCATGCATAACGAGACGTATGAGCTCCCCGTCCGGATTTTTGATCCAGTCCATCTAAATAAAGAGGCCCATGTGATACAGTAATTAAACACAATAGTGCACATGAAGCCGCATCCAGTAATTAAACATGTAAAATCAATCAGCATGTCAAGAGATCGATGTTGAAGGAATAGAAGCGGTGATGCTTACCCATCGGGGAACTCTTTGCTTGCCATCATGCCTAGAGATACTGGCATGAAATTAGTTTGCTCTCTTGGACAAGATGCCAGCGTCATATCCTGCCCAAGTAACATGTGTGGTGGGATCATACAATGGCATTTTGAACTTATCAGTCCATAGATGGGCAAGATTTGAAAAAAAGAGTCATATGATCTAAGTCCTGATGTGCAGGTCCTTACTAGTGGGTCCATGTAATGGTGACCCAAATTTGCTCTAACTGAAAATTGAGCAGGGCAAACATGAAATTCAGCGGGGAAAATATGAAATTCAGCAGGGTAAACTAGAAATTCAACGAGGGAAACATGAAATTCAGCAGGGCAAACTAGAAATTCAGAGGCCCAAACATGAAATTCAGTGGGGCAAGCATGAAATTGAGCGGTGTAATCAAGAAATTTAGGAGGGGAAACTGAAAATTCAGTGAGGGTAACATGAATTTTAATGAACTTGAAATGCAATTGCCTAACATGAATTTCAATGAACTTGAAATGCAATTGAAGTAGCCAAACATCAAATTTTAAGGTCATTACTTGAGAAATTCAACCAATCATGAACCAGGAATGTCGGCGACAACTCGAGCATATTGCCGAGAAGTATATATCATTCAATGAACATGAAATTGATTACAAATAAAACATCGGATTTTGGGCTCAAACCATTAATATAGATAAAAAAATGGATGAATGTCGTGGATAGTCCACATACATTCAAGTCAAGGTGGGCCCAAATCAGTTAACTCAGCATGATAAAAGTATACTGATCAAAATGATCTCAAATTTCAAGAGTTCTTGGTCTATTTGACCTACTTCTCGGCAATATGCTCGAGTTGTCGCCTTGCTGAATTTCATGTTTGCCTCGCTTAATTTTCAGTTTTTCCTGCTGAATTTCATGTTTTCCCTGTTGAATTTCATGATTTGCCCTGCTGAATTTCATGTTTTTTCCGCTGAAAATAAAGTTTGCCCCAATCAATTTCATGTTTTTTCCACTGAATTTCATATTTTCCTCGCTCAATTTCATGTTTGTCTTACTCAATTTCATGTTTGCCCCGCTTAATGTCTAGATTCCCTCCCTCAATTTCTAGCTTGTCTCGCTGAATTTTTATGCTTCTCTCGCACCATTTCCAGTTCGCCTTGCTCAATTTTCATGATTGTCTCGTTCAATTTCTAGCTTGCCTCGCTGAACTTTCATGCTTATCTTACTCAATTTTCATGCTTACCTCACGTAATTCCATGATAAACAGCGTTGCTGAATTTAGCTTGCCTCACGCAATGTTCATAAGATCATACAAACATGGATTAATTGTTGCCTCCTCTTTAATCGGTCCAATGATGGGATTGGATGGTCAAGGATCAGTTGGCTGAGACTTACTTGTTGCCTCCTCTTTAATCGGTCCAATGATGGGATTGGATGGTCAAAATATCATGGTATTTCCAAACATACAATCATTGTGGAATAATGGTGTTAATTCCACTTAATGCAATTCACATACCATTTAATAATCCCACATTCTGAACAGTCCCTTACAAGATTCACAGAAGAACTGAAGTTACCAGGTGTCCCATAGTTATGGAGAGGAGAAGATAAAATTAGGATGGCCTCAAGGTTAGAGCAGGGATAATGGTGAGAGGTTGTTGTGGGCTCGGAAGTTTCGGTATAAGATTAGCCAGTCTCACTGGAGAAACACAATAGTGCACATGAAGCCGCATCCAGTAATTAAACATGTAAAATCAATCAGCATGTCAAGAGATCGATGTTGAAGGAATAGAAGCGGTGATGCTTACCCATCGGGGAACTCTTTGCTTGCCATCATGCCTAGAGATACTGGCATGAAATTAGTTTGCTCTCTTGGACAAGATGCCAGCGTCATATCCTGCCCAAGTAACATGTGTGGTGGGATCATACAATGGCATTTTGAACTTATCAGTCCATAGATGGGCAAGATTTGAAAAAAAGAGTCATATGATCTAAGTCCTGATGTGCAGGTCCTTACTAGTGGGTCCATGTAATGGTGACCCAAATTTGCTCTAACTGAAAATTGAGCAGGGCAAACATGAAATTCAGCGGGGAAAATATGAAATTCAGCAGGGTAAACTAGAAATTCAACGAGGGAAACATGAAATTCAGCAGGGCAAACTAGAAATTCAGAGGCCCAAACATGAAATTCAGTGGGGCAAGCATGAAATTGAGCGGTGTAATCAAGAAATTTAGGAGGGGAAACTGAAAATTCAGTGAGGGTAACATGAATTTTAATGAACTTGAAATGCAATTGCCTAACATGAATTTCAATGAACTTGAAATGCAATTGAAGTAGCCAAACATCAAATTTTAAGGTCATTACTTGAGAAATTCAACCAATCATGAACCAGGAATGTCGGCGACAACTCGAGCATATTGCCGAGAAGTATATATCATTCAATGAACATGAAATTGATTACAAATAAAACATCGGATTTTGGGCTCAAACCATTAATATAGATAAAAAAATGGATGAATGTCGTGGATAGTCCACATACATTCAAGTCAAGGTGGGCCCAAATCAGTTAACTCAGCATGATAAAAGTATACTGATCAAAATGATCTCAAATTTCAAGAGTTCTTGGTCTATTTGACCTACTTCTCGGCAATATGCTCGAGTTGTCGCCTTGCTGAATTTCATGTTTGCCTCGCTTAATTTTCAGTTTTTCCTGCTGAATTTCATGTTTTCCCTGTTGAATTTCATGATTTGCCCTGCTGAATTTCATGTTTTTTCCGCTGAAAATAAAGTTTGCCCCAATCAATTTCATGTTTTTTCCACTGAATTTCATATTTTCCTCGCTCAATTTCATGTTTGTCTTACTCAATTTCATGTTTGCCCCGCTTAATGTCTAGATTCCCTCCCTCAATTTCTAGCTTGTCTCGCTGAATTTTTATGCTTCTCTCGCACCATTTCCAGTTCGCCTTGCTCAATTTTCATGATTGTCTCGTTCAATTTCTAGCTTGCCTCGCTGAACTTTCATGCTTATCTTACTCAATTTTCATGCTTACCTCACGTAATTCCATGATAAACAGCGTTGCTGAATTTAGCTTGCCTCACGCAATGTTCATAAGATCATACAAACATGGATTAATTGTTGCCTCCTCTTTAATCGGTCCAATGATGGGATTGGATGGTCAAGGATCAGTTGGCTGAGACTTACTTGTTGCCTCCTCTTTAATCGGTCCAATGATGGGATTGGATGGTCAAAATATCATGGTATTTCCAAACATACAATCATTGTGGAATAATGGTGTTAATTCCACTTAATGCAATTCACATACCATTTAATAATCCCACATTCTGAACAGTCCCTTACAAGATTCACAGAAGAACTGAAGTTACCAGGTGTCCCATAGTTATGGAGAGGAGAAGATAAAATTAGGATGGCCTCAAGGTTAGAGCAGGGATAATGGTGAGAGGTTGTTGTGGGCTCGGAAGTTTCGGTATAAGATTAGCCAGTCTCACTGGAGAAACACAATAGTGCACATGAAGCCGCATCCAGTAATTAAACATGTAAAATCAATCAGCATGTCAAGAGATCGATGTTGAAGGAATAGAAGCGGTGATGCTTACCCATCGGGGAACTCTTTGCTTGCCATCATGCCTAGAGATACTGGCATGAAATTAGTTTGCTCTCTTGGACAAGATGCCAGCGTCATATCCTGCCCAAGTAACATGTGTGGTGGGATCATACAATGGCATTTTGAACTTATCAGTCCATAGATGGGCAAGATTTGAAAAAAAGAGTCATATGATCTAAGTCCTGATGTGCAGGTCCTTACTAGTGGGTCCATGTAATGGTGACCCAAATTTGCTCTAACTGAAAATTGAGCAGGGCAAACATGAAATTCAGCGGGGAAAATATGAAATTCAGCAGGGTAAACTAGAAATTCAACGAGGGAAACATGAAATTCAGCAGGGCAAACTAGAAATTCAGAGGCCCAAACATGAAATTCAGTGGGGCAAGCATGAAATTGAGCGGTGTAATCAAGAAATTTAGGAGGGGAAACTGAAAATTCAGTGAGGGTAACATGAATTTTAATGAACTTGAAATGCAATTGCCTAACATGAATTTCAATGAACTTGAAATGCAATTGAAGTAGCCAAACATCAAATTTTAAGGTCATTACTTGAGAAATTCAACCAATCATGAACCAGGAATGTCGGCGACAACTCGAGCATATTGCCGAGAAGTATATATCATTCAATGAACATGAAATTGATTACAAATAAAACATCGGATTTTGGGCTCAAACCATTAATATAGATAAAAAAATGGATGAATGTCGTGGATAGTCCACATACATTCAAGTCAAGGTGGGCCCAAATCAGTTAACTCAGCATGATAAAAGTATACTGATCAAAATGATCTCAAATTTCAAGAGTTCTTGGTCTATTTGACCTACTTCTCGGCAATATGCTCGAGTTGTCGCCTTGCTGAATTTCATGTTTGCCTCGCTTAATTTTCAGTTTTTCCTGCTGAATTTCATGTTTTCCCTGTTGAATTTCATGATTTGCCCTGCTGAATTTCATGTTTTTTCCGCTGAAAATAAAGTTTGCCCCAATCAATTTCATGTTTTTTCCACTGAATTTCATATTTTCCTCGCTCAATTTCATGTTTGTCTTACTCAATTTCATGTTTGCCCCGCTTAATGTCTAGATTCCCTCCCTCAATTTCTAGCTTGTCTCGCTGAATTTTTATGCTTCTCTCGCACCATTTCCAGTTCGCCTTGCTCAATTTTCATGATTGTCTCGTTCAATTTCTAGCTTGCCTCGCTGAACTTTCATGCTTATCTTACTCAATTTTCATGCTTACCTCACGTAATTCCATGATAAACAGCGTTGCTGAATTTAGCTTGCCTCACGCAATGTTCATAAGATCATACAAACATGGATTAATTGTTGCCTCCTCTTTAATCGGTCCAATGATGGGATTGGATGGTCAAGGATCAGTTGGCTGAGACTTACTTGTTGCCTCCTCTTTAATCGGTCCAATGATGGGATTGGATGGTCAAAATATCATGGTATTTCCAAACATACAATCATTGTGGAATAATGGTGTTAATTCCACTTAATGCAATTCACATACCATTTAATAATCCCACATTCTGAACAGTCCCTTACAAGATTCACAGAAGAACTGAAGTTACCAGGTGTCCCATAGTTATGGAGAGGAGAAGATAAAATTAGGATGGCCTCAAGGTTAGAGCAGGGATAATGGTGAGAGGTTGTTGTGGGCTCGGAAGTTTCGGTATAAGATTAGCCAGTCTCACTGGAGAAACACAATAGTGCACATGAAGCCGCATCCAGTAATTAAACATGTAAAATCAATCAGCATGTCAAGAGATCGATGTTGAAGGAATAGAAGCGGTGATGCTTACCCATCGGGGAACTCTTTGCTTGCCATCATGCCTAGAGATACTGGCATGAAATTAGTTTGCTCTCTTGGACAAGATGCCAGCGTCATATCCTGCCCAAGTAACATGTGTGGTGGGATCATACAATGGCATTTTGAACTTATCAGTCCATAGATGGGCAAGATTTGAAAAAAAGAGTCATATGATCTAAGTCCTGATGTGCAGGTCCTTACTAGTGGGTCCATGTAATGGTGACCCAAATTTGCTCTAACTGAAAATTGAGCAGGGCAAACATGAAATTCAGCGGGGAAAATATGAAATTCAGCAGGGTAAACTAGAAATTCAACGAGGGAAACATGAAATTCAGCAGGGCAAACTAGAAATTCAGAGGCCCAAACATGAAATTCAGTGGGGCAAGCATGAAATTGAGCGGTGTAATCAAGAAATTTAGGAGGGGAAACTGAAAATTCAGTGAGGGTAACATGAATTTTAATGAACTTGAAATGCAATTGCCTAACATGAATTTCAATGAACTTGAAATGCAATTGAAGTAGCCAAACATCAAATTTTAAGGTCATTACTTGAGAAATTCAACCAATCATGAACCAGGAATGTCGGCGACAACTCGAGCATATTGCCGAGAAGTATATATCATTCAATGAACATGAAATTGATTACAAATAAAACATCGGATTTTGGGCTCAAACCATTAATATAGATAAAAAAATGGATGAATGTCGTGGATAGTCCACATACATTCAAGTCAAGGTGGGCCCAAATCAGTTAACTCAGCATGATAAAAGTATACTGATCAAAATGATCTCAAATTTCAAGAGTTCTTGGTCTATTTGACCTACTTCTCGGCAATATGCTCGAGTTGTCGCCTTGCTGAATTTCATGTTTGCCTCGCTTAATTTTCAGTTTTTCCTGCTGAATTTCATGTTTTCCCTGTTGAATTTCATGATTTGCCCTGCTGAATTTCATGTTTTTTCCGCTGAAAATAAAGTTTGCCCCAATCAATTTCATGTTTTTTCCACTGAATTTCATATTTTCCTCGCTCAATTTCATGTTTGTCTTACTCAATTTCATGTTTGCCCCGCTTAATGTCTAGATTCCCTCCCTCAATTTCTAGCTTGTCTCGCTGAATTTTTATGCTTCTCTCGCACCATTTCCAGTTCGCCTTGCTCAATTTTCATGATTGTCTCGTTCAATTTCTAGCTTGCCTCGCTGAACTTTCATGCTTATCTTACTCAATTTTCATGCTTACCTCACGCAATTCCATGATAAACAGCGTTGCTGAATTTAGCTTGCCTCACGCAATGTTCATAAGATCATACAAACCTGGATTAATAGAAAACACAATTATAAGCTTGATCTAAAACTTTCGTGGACTCTAAGATTCAATCAACAGTAGAAGTTCAATTCAAAATTTTCATGTGGTGTGGTCCATTTGAACATTAGATACGTTTAAATTTTTGGGCTCAAGCCATGAAATTATCCGTTAAGTTTGCCCCGCTGATTTTCTAGTTTGCCCCGCTAATTTTCTAGTTTGTCTCACTCAATTACATGTTTGCCCTGCTCAATTTTATACTTGCCTAGCTCAATTTCATGTTTGTCCCGCTCAATTTCATGTTTACCCCGCTCAATTTCATGTTTGCCCTGTTGAATTTCATGTTTGCCCCGCTCAATTTCATACTTGCCCCGCTCAACTTTCAGTTTGCCCCGCTCAATTTGAAGTTTGAAGCTCTAGTTGCCTATGCAAATGAAAGAATGCTAAAAAATTACTTTTACAACAATTTTTTACCATCATGCATGTGAGCAACATGAACCTTTGCGAGGGAAGCACTTGCTAGTGGACAAGATCAAACTCAACAAAAATCTATTTTATAAAAAGATTGCTTCATTCAGTTGGTAAGTTTTGCACCAATTGAGCATTTAATCAATCTATGAAACTACTCTTCACAACAAAAAAGAAGGAAAAAAATCAAAGACAAGAACATGGAAGTTTTGGTGACAAAAAAATATTAACAATGAAAATCTCATGTACTCAAGATGATATGAACAAAGAATTTAACAAACAATAAAAGAAAAAGAACATAATTCATGTCGCATACTTCCAAGCTCTTTCATAAACACTTCAAAAACTTGATCGTAAGAAGAAATCGAGCATCAATTTAGCATGGATTGTCTCATTGTCTGACGTATTCTTGAGGAACCAAGTATTCCTACAAGAGAGACCAGCAATAAGAAAAGAAAATTGAAGAACGTTGCACATATTGAGCAGTTAGCCACATTAAACACACATTGAGCAGTTAACCACATTAAACATTTGTAAAAGATACGAAGTACACAGCTCAATAAAAGATCAGTTCATCAATTGTATAACCGCACTCATCACAAGACGTGGGAAGTAATGGATCATGTGACTTTCTACAACACCAAAGCTGAACTTGATACTAGTTGAAAGTCTATCCATGGTTGAGTCTCACATGAAATTTGTAAATTTGGGTCCACCTCCCTACTCAAAATTAGTGCCTACTTGTATCGCCGATACATGCTATTGAAGATATTGTTCGTTGATGTGTTGATAAATAAATATCAAACAAGGAACTGTATAGTTACACAATTGGAACATCTGAAATTCAAAGGAATGATAACAACAATTGATTTACTAATCATTGTAATTTGTCTCTTCAAGTTTCACAACTGATATGTTGGGTCCTTTAGAGGTCATGTTGGGCTCAGGTTGCCCTAAACTCAACCTAACTTACCCCTTACTACAACTTAGGTTTGGATTAACTGGCCCAACTTGAGATGGGGTCAGGTTCACTCAAGTTGTCACGGTCCTGAGCGGGGCAAACATGAAATTGAACGAGGCAAGCATGAAATTGAGCGGGACAAACTGAAAGTTGAGTAGGGCAAGTATAAAATTCAATGGGGCAAACATGAAATTCAGCAGGGCAAACATAGAATTGAGCCGGGCAAACATGGAATTAAGCGGGGCAAACATGGAATTGAGCGAGGCAAATATGAAATTCAACAGGGCAAATATGGAATTGAGCGGGGTAAACATGAAATTGAGGAATTGAGCGAGGCAAATATGAAATTCAACAAAGCAAACATGGAATTGAGTGGGGCTAACATGGAATTGAGCGGGGCAAGCATGAAATTGAGCGGGGCAAACTGAAAGTTGAGCGGGGCAAGTATGAAATTGAGCGGGGCAAACATGAAATTCAACAGGGCAAACATGAAATTGAGCGGGGTAAACATGAAATTGAGCGGGACAAACATGAAATTGAGCTAGGCAAGTATAAAATTGAGCAGGGCAAACATGTAATTGAGTGAGACAAACTAGAAAATTAGCGGGGCAAACTAGAAAATCAGCGGGGCAAACTTAACGGATAATTTCATGGCTTGAGCCCAAAAATTTAAACGTATCTAATGTTCAAATGGACCACACCACATGAAAATTTTGAATTGAACTTCTACTGTTGATTGAATCTTAGAGTCCACGAAAGTTTTAGATCAAGCTTATAATTGTGTTTTCTATTAATCCAGGTTTGTATGATCTTATGAACATTGCGTGAGGCAAGCTAAATTCAGCAACGCTGTTTATCATGGAATTGCGTGAGGTAAGCATGAAAATTGAGTAAGATAAGCATGAAAGTTCAGCGAGGCAAGCTAGAAATTGAACGAGACAATCATGAAAATTGAGCAAGGCGAACTGGAAATGGTGCGAGAGAAGCATAAAAATTCAGCGAGACAAGCTAGAAATTGAGGGAGGGAATCTAGACATTAAGCGGGGCAAACATGAAATTGAGTAAGACAAACATGAAATTGAGCGAGGAAAATATGAAATTCAGTGGAAAAAACATGAAATTGATTGGGGCAAACTTTATTTTCAGCGGAAAAAACATGAAATTCAGCAGGGCAAATCATGAAATTCAACAGGGAAAACATGAAATTCAGCAGGAAAAACTGAAAATTAAGCGAGGCAAACATGAAATTCAGCAAGGCGACAACTCGAGCATATTGCCGAGAAGTAGGTCAAATAGACCAAGAACTCTTGAAATTTGAGATCATTTTGATCAGTATACTTTTATCATGCTGAGTTAACTGATTTGGGCCCACCTTGACTTGAATGTATGTGGACTATCCACGACATTCATCCATTTTTTTATCTATATTAATGGTTTGAGCCCAAAATCCGATGTTTTATTTGTAATCAATTTCATGTTCATTGAATGATATATACTTCTCGGCAATATGCTCGAGTTGTCGCCGACATTCCTGGTTCATGATTGGTTGAATTTCTCAAGTAATGACCTTAAAATTTGATGTTTGGCTACTTCAATTGCATTTCAAGTTCATTGAAATTCATGTTAGGCAATTGCATTTCAAGTTCATTAAAATTCATGTTACCCTCACTGAATTTTCAGTTTCCCCTCCTAAATTTCTTGATTACACCGCTCAATTTCATGCTTGCCCCACTGAATTTCATGTTTGGGCCTCTGAATTTCTAGTTTGCCCTGCTGAATTTCATGTTTCCCTCGTTGAATTTCTAGTTTACCCTGCTGAATTTCATATTTTCCCCGCTGAATTTCATGTTTGCCCTGCTCAATTTTCAGTTAGAGCAAATTTGGGTCACCATTACATGGACCCACTAGTAAGGACCTGCACATCAGGACTTAGATCATATGACTCTTTTTTTCAAATCTTGCCCATCTATGGACTGATAAGTTCAAAATGCCATTGTATGATCCCACCACACATGTTACTTGGGCAGGATATGACGCTGGCATCTTGTCCAAGAGAGCAAACTAATTTCATGCCAGTATCTCTAGGCATGATGGCAAGCAAAGAGTTCCCCGATGGGTAAGCATCACCGCTTCTATTCCTTCAACATCGATCTCTTGACATGCTGATTGATTTTACATGTTTAATTACTGGATGCGGCTTCATGTGCACTATTGTGTTTCTCCAGTGAGACTGGCTAATCTTATACCGAAACTTCCGAGCCCACAACAACCTCTCACCATTATCCCTGCTCTAACCTTGAGGCCATCCTAATTTTATCTTCTCCTCTCCATAACTATGGGACACCTGGTAACTTCAGTTCTTCTGTGAATCTTGTAAGGGACTGTTCAGAATGTGGGATTATTAAATGGTATGTGAATTGCATTAAGTGGAATTAACACCATTATTCCACAATGATTGTATGTTTGGAAATACCATGATATTTTGACCATCCAATCCCATCATTGGACCGATTAAAGAGGAGGCAACAAGTAAGTCTCAGCCAACTGATCCTTGTACTTCATGTGACATGTTTGTTTGGCTTCCAGAATATCATTATTCTATTGCCCATTCGAAGTCTTATGACCTCTCTTATGTTATGTCATGTTTTCGTACTAGTAATATCAATTATTTGGATGTTGATTTGGGGGCAAAGAAGAGACCTCTCGACATCCTCATTTCAGCTACACATCCTGCCACATTTATACTATTTAGCCAAAAAAGGGCCAAATCAATGAGCAATACCCATATTTAGTTGTATGGAGCAATGTTACTCAAATACATCCCAACTAATGGGGTTGGCTACACAAATCTTGTTCTGCCATTCCACTCTATCAAGGACCCTATCGTCTGTTAAACCATAAGTCATCAGATATCTTCAAAACACATCCTCATGCTTTTGGAATTTGAGTTCAGCGGGGCAAACCGGATATTGAGTGGGGCAACCTACCTATTCAGCAGGGCAAGCATGAAATTGAGCGAGGCAAACTAGCAATTGAGGGGGGCAAACATGAAATTGAGCGGGGCAAATGTGAAATTTAGCAGGGCAAGCTGAAAATTTAGCAGGGAAAAGTAGAAAATCAGCGAGGCAAACTACAAATTGAGCAGGAAAAACTAGAAATTCAGTGGATCAAAAATGAAATTGAGCGGGGCAAACTGGAAATTGAGTGGGGGAAACTACAAAATTAGTAGGGCAAACTGAAAATTGAGTGGGGTAAACATGGGATTGAGTGGGGAAAATATGAAAATGAGCAGGGTAGACATGAAATTTAGCAGGGCAAGCATGAAATTCAGTAGGGCAAAGTAGAAGATTAGTGGAGAAAGTTGAAAATTAAGCGGGGTAAACTAGAAATTCAGCGGGTAAAACATAAAATTCAGAAGGCCAAACTAGAGGACCGAGTACTCACGTTCCATAATAAATGACAATGATAAAGAACGGACAGAAATAAAGACTAAGAAATAAGTTAATTTTCATAATAAATAACTAGATTAAGCTTATACGAATTAGGACTTCAAAGATATGAATGACTTTATGTGACGCTTGCTAAATTAAACGACACTATCTATCATGGAATTGCGTGAGGCAAGCATGAAAATGGAGCAAGGCAAACATCAAAATTGAGCAAGGCAAGCTTGAAAATGAACGAGGGAATCATGGAATTTGAGCGAGGCAAACTAGGAATGGAGCGAGGGAAGCATGAAAAAATAGCGAGGCAATCTAGACATTGAGCGAAAGAACCTATAAATTGAGCAGGGCAAACATGAAATTGAGCGGGGCAAACTTGAATTTCAGCGGGGCAAACATGAAATTGAACGGGGCAAACTTGAGTTTCAGCGGGGCAAACATGAAATTGAGTAGGGCAAACATGAATTTCAGCGGGCCAAACATGAATTTCAATAGGAGAAACATGAAATTGAGTGGGGCAAACTAGAAAATCAGTGGGGCAAACTTAAAATTGAGCGGGGCAAACTTGAAATTCAGCGGGGCAAATATGAAATTTGATCACCTTGCCTTGCTCCATTTTTTACGTTTCCTCATTCAATTATCACCTTGCCTCGCTTAATTTCTAGGTCACATCATTGAATTTCTAAGTTGCCTCGCTCAATTTTTTACGTTGCCTCACTCAATTATCACCTTTACTCGCTCAATTTATAGGTCACATCATTGAATTTCTAGGTTGCCTTGCTCAATTTCACCTTGCCTTGCTCAATTTTTTAGGTTGCCTCACTCAATTATCACCTTGTCTCGCTCAACTTCTACTTTGCATCGTTCAATTTTGAGCTTGCCTTGCTCATTTACTAGGTTGCCTTATTGAATTTTTAGGTTTTCTCACTCAATTTTTAGGCTCCCTCGCACAATTTCTATGTAGCCTCACTGAATTTATTTCATGTTGCCTTGCTGAATTTTTAGGTTGCGTCATTGAATTTCTAGGTTGTCTCGCTCAATTTATAGGTTGCCTCGCTCGATTACTAGCTTCCCTCGCTCAATTCTTAGGTTTCCTCGCTCAAATCCTAGGTTTCTTCGCTCAATTCATCAGTTCTATTGCTCAATTCCTAGGTTCCCTCGCTCAATTCCATGTTTGCCCCGCTGAATTCTTAGGTTGTTTCGCTTAATTACTAGGTTCCCTCACTTAAACCCTAGCTTCCCTCACTGAATTTTGAACTTTCTTTGCTGATAATATGAGAGCTATAATTCTAAGAGATTGGAATCTTTGAATAATACATGAAGGGAAATCTCCCCAAATGAACATCTCAATTTGAGTGGGGCAAGCATGAAATTGAGTAGGAAAAACTAGAATTTGAGCGGGGCAAACTGAAATTTGAGCGGGGCAAACTAGGAATTCAGTGGGGTAAGCATGAAATTGAGCAGGACAAACTAGAAATTTAGCAGGGGAAGCTATAAAATCAGCAGGGTAAACGTGAAATTGAGCGAGGCAAACTAGAATTTCAGCGGAGAAAACTGGAAACTGTGCGTGTAAGCTTGCCATAATACACAACTCAATTAAATAATAGAGGACCGAGTACTCACGTCCCATAATAGTTGAAAATAATAAAGAACTTAAGGAAATAAAGAGTAAGAAATGCGTTAATTTTTTAAATCAACAAATAAAGAGAGTAAGGATCAGAGCTTCAAAGATACGAATGACTTCATGTGGTGCTCGCTAAATTCAACGACGCTATCTATCATTGAATTACGTGAGGCAAACATGAAAATCGAGCAAGACAAGTATGAAAATGGAGCGAGGCACACTAGAAATTGAACGAGGTAATCATGAAAATTGAGAATTGAGCGGGGCAAACATGAAATGCAGCGGGGTAAACATGAAATTGAGCGGGATAAACATGAAATTGAGTGGGAAAAACTTGAATTTTAACGATGCAAATATGAAATTCAGTGGGAAAAATCATGAAATTCATCTAGGCAAAAATGAAATTCAGTGGGGCAAACATGAAATTCATCTAGGCAAAAATGAAATTCAGTGGGGAAAACTTGAATTTTAACGATGCAAACACGAATTTTAGCGGGGGAACATAAAATTCAGTGGGGCAAACATGAAATTCAGCGAGGCAAACTTGAAATTCAGTTGGATAAACATGAAATTCAGCGGGGGAAACATTAAATTCAGCGGGAGAAACATGAAATTGATCGGGGCAAACATGAATTTCTGTGGGGCAAACATGAAATTGAGCGGGGCAAACTGAAAATTGAGCAAGGCAAACAAAAAAATTAGTGGGGTAAACAAAAAATTGAGCGGGCCAAACAAGAGAATCAGTGGGGCAAACATGAAATTGAATGGGGTAAACTAGAAAATCAATGGGGCAAACTTAACAATGGACAACACCGCATGCTAACTTTGAATTGAACTTCTACTATTATCTTTTCTTAGGGGCCACAAAAGTTTTAGATCAAGCTTATAATTGTGTTTTCTATTAATCCATGTTTGTATGATCTTATGAACATGTTTGATAACAAACAAACATCACTATTGGGCCTACTATGGTTTCAATGGTGGAAATCATTATCCACACTATTTCCCGTGGTATGATCCACTTTGATATTTTCATATGCTTCAATTTGGGGCTCAACCCCTTAAATTAGATAGATAAATGGATGGACGGCATGGATATACTACATACATTCAATGTGGGCCCAACGGGGTTTAAAAGATACCTATGGTGTGTGCTTTCTTCACTAGACCCACCATTTTCGGAAGAGGGTGTGACTGCTAATGTATATAGGGAGGATGCACTCAAATGCTATTAAGAAACTGACAATGAAAACAGCAGTGAAACCAGCAGTGGAAAGGGGTGAAAGCAATGGAAGCAGCGGTGGAAACAGAAGGGAATGCAACGCAGTGAAAAGATGGGTATTTTCGTCCTCAACTTTGGTGTCCAAACGTGGAGGTCTAAGTTTGCAAGTTATGTTTGTATTGTTTCAAGAAGCACATTGGATAAAAGGTGGTGCCCACAGTCGCAAATTTCTCCACAGTTTCCTTGTCACGACATAATGAAACTTAAATACAGAGGATGGGATGTTTAATAGGAAGAGATCCAATACCCATCCGGTGCATGGAATTTCCATGCTTCCATGTCATGCACTGTACAAATAATGCATGATCTAGTCATCTGAACCATTAATCCTGTGGGGTCCACAATAGATGACCCACTCACCAAAAAATCCTTTGATCGGACTATCCAATGTAACCCATCGTTAACGTTTGTCCTCTGGCCGAAAACTAGGACGACATCAAATTAAATGCTAGGATCATCCAAAAATATGTGATTCAGATATGTGTTCCATCTAAAGTTAGACTCTCTAAATGAACGGTTATGATTTCACTTATACGTGCCACATGTGCAATAATGACATGGAGGGCCATGCATACACAGAAAGATGGGTGTGAAGAGAAAACCAAAGGTTAGGTGCAACATCGTAGAAAAAGAATCTCTTCCAGACCCACATTCTACATCTCTACATCCGTTGGAATCTGATTTACCCTTTAGTTGATGTGTCTACACCACCCAAATCCCAATCACAATCTATCATCTCATTGGTCCAAACACCTTTAAAAATCACTCACCCGATCAACACCAACCTCAGACACCCTCTTCTCAAACTGTGCTAACCAGGAAAACGTGTACATGATCTCATCCGTTCATCAGGAAATCCAAAGACCTAAGATACCATATGTATGAAAAAAATGCTTTAAGATGAAAAATGGGTCACACCAATACAAAATAAATGAACAGTTAATTAAATGGTAAAAATGATGATAAAATATGGGCCTCTTCCAACATGGGCGAGTATAGACGGTGAGAAAATCTCGATGAACGGATCAGATCTTACACACACATGATCTATTTTCACATGTGCAGCGAGAGTGTAATTTAGAAACATGCACCTACGAAGGCAATGAATATTTATCATGGAATTTTCCATGACGTGAATCAGGCCACACAATCTCCAGCCTAACAACCAACATGACACGTACCTATGTCCGGCACCATACAAATGAACAGTCCTATGATGACACGTGTCCATAAAAGGCCCTCCCATTTTCTGTCCTTGGATTCGTTCTCACACAAAAGAAATTCATGTGGTCTGTGACCTTCAAAGGCTCCAAAACTCAGCTAACATAAGAGAAGAGAAGAGAAGAGAAGAGAAGAGAAGAGAAGAATCCCAATACCCATTTCTCATTCAATTCAGAAGAGGCCCATCAACATGATCAAACGGCAGCGCATCAACAACAGCCAATGGATACCGTCAATTCCCATCGACCCCACAAAAACCCATGAAACGGACGGTGATGATCGCATCAAGTCACCACCACAATCCCCACCAGTAATGGCTCCATCTCCAGGCCCGGACAGCACTTGCATGGAAACTGCTAAAGAGAGCGTTGATATGGATACGACCGTACTTGAAGGAAGTGGCCGTGAGAAGCTACAGAGACATCGAACTGATGTAGCAGGCCAGGTCTGGATACCAGAGATATGGGGCCAGGAGGAGCTACTGAAGGATTGGATTGATTGTGCCGCCTTCGATAACTCGTTGGTCCCCAGCGGAATAATGTCGGCCCGTGAGGCACTGGTCGAGGAGTGCCAGCGAGCTCGCTCCGGCGGGCTTCAGATCGAAAACCGGTGTTGAATTATTGTTAGAAAAAGAAAATCATGCCGGCTGTTGATGTTCTAAAAACTGTTTGTTTCTTACCCCATTGTCTCTATTTTTGTTAATATATATCATTATAAAAGAGAGGATATTTGAAGATATTTCTATGGTTTTTGTTTGAAGAAGGCATTGCTGAATCCAATCAACTTCGATATTGGGTTATATTCTTCGGGTTTTTCAGGAAGTGTTCATGCATGAATCCATAATATTTGTTTCTTATTTTGTTTGGTAGAGTTTGCTAGGTGTGTGGTTGGGTGTTCACTTCATGATAGGGCCAAATCATATCAAGAAAATAACTAGCCCCTTGGCGCGCAGGACGTGGAGGGTGCTTGAATTCATCCAGACATAATTAGATAATTGGAAGTACATCCCATAATTTTAAAACTCAGAGAAAAAAATGACGATTTGATTCGATTCAAGTCCATCGTCTTTCATCAATACAAGATTCCAAAAATATAAAAGAAAAAATCATCTCAACTCATCAAAATTTGCCGTGACTCAAGATTAATTTCATATATGATTATATTTTATGTAAAAAATACTAAAAAAAACTCGTAAGGAAACTCGAAAAGACTTGGTGATTCAACTCACCTCGACAGTCATGGAGAAAAGAAAAGCTAAGTTCCATGGTTTTCTTTTATTTTGCATATGGTGTTTGATGAAGCTGGGCTAGAATCCAGGATTGTAGAGCGGTTTCTGTATCTTGATTCAGTCGACACTACAAAAACCAGGTCATATCGCTTCGTATTAGGCTGATACCGTTCATGGACGAAACAGGTTTGTGTCGGCTCGATGCGTATAGGTTTCAGAGAATACTTCAAGCCAGCTGAGTTTGAATTTCATTCACCAAAATAGGAGAAATGCAGTGGTGCATCTGTCATTTACTGGTGCATGACATATGCAAGGTCCACACCATTTGGGCATTTGGGCCACCAAGCAAAACTGCAGAAGCATGTCATGGAAGATTTTCTAAGTCATCGGTGGCCCTGGTGTGGATGTCGCCTATGTGTTTCTTCCTTACCATGATCGAACCCCATTGCTAATAGAGTCCTTTGGCCACTCTTCTGATCATGCATGGATTGGCAATCGATAGCCATATGGGATTGGCATGATCAGCAACGCATTCTCCAGTGTCCAAATGCATGGCTACTGTCGTGCGATCTGCAGATGAAGGAAAATGTGGACCATGTTCACAAAATCATGTTTGTATTTAGTAAGCTAACTGATGATGATTTCACCACCCTATTGATATAGGTTGTTGCCTTTACTGAAGCTATTCATGGTCATTGGAGTAGCAGCGATAACTCAAGACAATTTGGAGAATTCTCTTATAATTTCTTATATTTTACTTTATCCCGAGTAGGGCTTAAATAGAAGAGTACGATGTATATACAAGGAAAGAATGGATTACATCTATTTAGGATCACATATACATGGAAATAACCCATTTATAGCCACCCCCAACCTTCGCGAGAATATTTGCAATTTGATCCTGACAGGCTACATGAAGAAGAGATAATCTTAGACTAAATTTTTTCTCAATCGACCTTGATATGTTTTCTCCGTTTATTGTGAAAGACACATGATGATATGTTTTCTTCGTTTATCATGAAAGACATGTGATGAGGACATCATGTACACCTTTGCATACATATTAGATGAGGAGGCGGGTTGTATTGATTTCTCTAGCTATGGTTAGGTGAGTCTCCATTATCATGTTGAAGACCTTCATGTGCATGTGTGAGCATATGAAAGACTCCACATTGGGAAGATACACATGGGTTGTTTTAGGGAGTGATTTGGACCATCGAATTTGAGGAACGTGACAATGGGGCCATTAAATCGCATGGATTATATGATCGGATCATTGATCATATACCATTATCATTATCATTACACATTATTATGTTTTAGGATTTAATTTATGATTAATTTATGCTTTGAACACCTTACAAGTGATTTTATTTGATTTTTCATTAGACTATGGTTATTTTGGTCAAAATTCACTAAACAATGTTTAATTTGTAATTTTGAAAAAGGTCTTGATACTAGAAAGATGTGGAGGGGGGGGGGGGGGGGGGGGGGGTTGACCTCCTCGTTGCTTGATTTTGTGAAAAAAAAAAGAGAAGAGAACTCATTGTTTTCTTCTCCAATCTTCATGTGATATGAGGATGTCTTCCATGTGACATAGAAGGAAGATCGGTGCGAAAGATTATCTTCATTAACGAAAGTATGGGGCTTCCATCTATCCCCACAGTCACATCTCTTTATCAACAATCGAGGTGTTTCTTCAAGTTCTTTGTGTCTTCTTTCCCTTTCTTTAAATCCATCAACAACATTTCATTTCTCATCATGTATACATTCCTCGACAATCAGCATCCTAGAAACCCAAAACCTAACCTATGTAGCCCACACGTGTAACCGTACGACGCCACGTGTGAGCCTATAAGGTTGGCCATATGGCCCCACCCTTACTCCTTTGGCCTCCCACTATCCACATAACAAAACCGTACCTTCTTTTATTTAAACCCTAACCCTAAACCTATAAATCCCAAATCTTCCCATTTTCCCAAATTAACAAACCTTAAATCTTCTCAATCTTCAATTAAACCCAAATTCCTACATTCCCTTAATCTAAAACCCTAATTTCCTATCCTAATATCTAAACCTTTTAATCCATTTACCTAATTTACCCCATTAATCCTGATTCTAAGTTTTTTCCAATTTTTATAAACCTAAACCTCATCTTAATTAGTATTAGACATTCCTCTTTGAAATAGGCTTCACGCTATGTTATTTGGATGTTTCTACATCCATTAGATCTTACTTTTCCTTATTTAATGGTCTTGTAGGATGATGCTTAACAACCTAAACTTGAATTATGTGTGAACTCCCTTTGGAATCTTGATATTTGTAATGGTGATAGTAAATTTTGTGATTTTTTTATCAATTAATTTAATTTTACTGATTGATCTCTCACAATATTTGAGTTCATGCAATGGTCTTACATTAAATTTAGTATCAGAGGCCATAAGTTTAGCATAGGATTTTTGTGTTGCATCTACGTTAGAGTTACATATAGGGTTAGTAGAGCATACATTGTATTTAGGATCATATTACTGAATTTTTTATGTCATAGTTTAGAGTATCCTATTGTTGATTTTTTAACTAGCATTTCCACTTATGTTATTGCTAAATTTTCAGCATAATAATCTTAAGTTTTCACCCTTGCTTAATTTTCAACTTGTAATTTTCATATTACACACTTGCTGAATTTTCAGTCCGGTATTCTCAAATTACTGCCCTACTGAATTTTCAACATAATATTTAAGGATAACAGCTTGCTGAAATTTCAGATTAATGTCTCTAATATGTCCAATTTGTCCCTAGGTTGGTTGTGTCCTTATCACAACATTACCCTATGTAATGCCCTGAAAATCGGGGGTCGATCAGAAACCCAACTCCCGAGTTCCAACACATCACTTATGCAACATAATTAATAATGATTGAATGTTGTCCGCATTAGCGTATTAAACATGAATGAGATTATACTAAATCATCATATCATACTTCAGGGACAATTTAAATTACGTAAGCGAAAGACTTTGATATGTATATAAACTGTATAAAAGTACTAGCAAGCCCTCGGAGTATAATTGTCACTAGGTAAAATAATTACAAGTTTAGTTCCAAAATGTACAAAATAAGAAAGTGTAATGTTTTCTATCCAAAACTCTGTAGCCCTGTCAGCGTAACTCCAGGTCTACATAGACCTCGCCGGAGAGTTGCATATAGGAGAACTCCTCGTCATCGTAATAGTCCGGCTCTGCCTCATGAGCATCGCCATCACCTGCAGCTAAGACAGAGTTTGATTGGTATTTAAAACATCGTCCCAAAACGTAGGAGTGAGTGATCAACTCAGCGGAGCTATAAGACAAAGGTTAACATGTGATCAATTCAATCAAGTAGTAATGATAAAGCAATACAACAATTAGGTCCTAAGTTCTTCTATTAATGCAAGGATAGTATGCAATAATGATGCATGCCCTTACCTACACTCCCTCTACAATCTTCCTCTTATGGTCGCGGCATGCACCCCTTCCTCTGTGCTTAACACCAACGCCAAAGGCACATGCAATGTGATGCATGAGCGTGATTACTGAGTCCTTATTAGACCTTTTTATACAGCAAGATTGGAAAGCTAAGGTACCTTCCTTATATAATTTCTCAAACAATGATCCATTCTAGGGTCGTCAGTCCTAGCTAGTCTCACACGATGTTGCGGTTACAGGTCGTTACAAAGGGCTCGTCACCTCAATGCAGGCCTAGCTTATACTCTAATTGGTACGAAAAGGCTTGTCACCTCAGCGCAATCTCAGAGTATGCTCAAGGTTACTATGAATGGCTCGTCACCTAGTCGTAGGCAGATAGCTCGAATACAGTGTCTCATACCACCGTATTCGGCTCACAAGCTTAGGTTGCTCATTCCTCACTACGGGTGGGCTCGTCACCCCGACGTAGGTTTACAGCTCGACCACGATATCCCATTCCACCATGTTCGGCTCATGAGTCTTAGCAGATCGAGGTACCAAGGTTAACGGGGTTTCCACTGGTGAGTTTGGTGCCTTAAGTTCAAGCAATAGCATCCATACATCGGGTCAATCGAGTTACTTGACGAGCTCAACTGGTACGGGCGTACATCAAGATGATCGACATAAAGTGCGTAAGCACTCCATGTGGCCTAACCACTGTCGACATCTAAAGTATGGCTCAGATTCATCGAACACGTCCTGTGTGGCGAAACAACCTCAGCCACCAAACCAGGACCTGTTACCAATTGCCTGAACTACATCATAGTCCCAAACACACTCTGATATGAGAAATATGTACACATGATAATTATACAGTATTTAACAACCAATGCAAACATGGATAGCATTTGAATGTATAATGAAACACATAAAACATGCCATTTTACATAAACATATTCTACATAATTCCAACTATTAGATTACAGCTACTTGGAGGAATTTATGCATATAACTAAGATAGTTGGGAATCCTATCACAACAACCCTATTAAGTACAATTCATCTATCAACTTCTCATACAGACATTTTATAACACACTTATACTATACATCAATATACATAATATATGTTGATTATAACATATATTTGGACAAATCCTTCCAACAAGGAGTTATCACATACACAATAATCATGTATTTACATTCCATAGACATCGTAGGCATAACTCATAATTCCATATTCATTCAGTCATTTCAACAAACACTCAGAATGCATTGAAAATAGCCTAACCTACGTATATGTGTAATATGCTGAAACAGCCTAACTGCGCATATGTGATAGCACTCAAGTCAGTCATAAATCATTGATTGACATTGAAAGCCTTGAAAACCATAACCTAAACATTTATAGTCTGCACATTACGCCGGTAGACTCGTAACGAACTCAGTTCATATACTGACTCTGTCTATGTCACAACAACAACCTAAAGTATGAAATAAGTTAGCTATTTCATCATTTACTCTATTTGAAACCCTAAAACAGGTTTAGGTTAGGATTCCTTCCTTGAAAATGGAATCAAAATTGTTGGTATGGCGATACGGTAGCAGTGATTCGATACGCAGAGCGGTAGGGAAGAATCTATGCAGTAAACCCTAACTTTCCCTCACACTTTCTCTCTCTTTCATTCTCCTTCTTTTTCTCTTCTCTCACCTAGGGTTAGAAATTTGTATGTGAAGGGTGAGAGAGGTTTTAGGCCTTTATATAAGTCCAAAATTGATGAAAATGGCCCCAAGGCCAAGGTATACTTAGGTTATAGCCAAAGGGCGACAGTTTCAGTCTAACGGAACACTTTCGGAGGCCCATTTTCTGCATGCGGTCGGACTTAAGTTCTCTAACATTGGATCTAGGTCAAGTTAAGTTTTTGGTCCGATCAGATTTATAAATCGACTGTGGCAGACTAGTTTCAGTTCAATGGTCACCAGCGCTCGATCAGGGCCACTAGTGCACTGACATGTGTTGGACATTTTCCTTGATTCGAGGGTCTAATTGGGTTAGTTTCCAATGGTCTGAGTCCTTAGATTTGACATGTAAGCAAACGACTTAATTCACTTAAGTTTTAATTCATTTCCTAAAGATATTTGCATTTCTCACACACTTCGCTCCGGGCTCAAGTCGTGCATTTCTGGATACTATTAGGACTTGATTTGCTAGGTGGTTATCAAGCCCAGCAAGGTGGTCATAACCGTATGGTTTCGTAGTAATCGGACTTTCAACGTGCGGTCGAAGTCCGATACGGAGTTTCAATGTGCTCCCGAGAGCAACTGGGTCTTGAGATGGATCCTAGGTTCTTAGGTAATGTAGCATTAATGGTTCTGCTCATTTTGGATCTTTCAGATCGTATTTAAAGTGATTAGTGCTAATTTCACATCTAGTCTAGTTTAACACTTAGTTAATTCTCGCTTAATTTCTAAGGGATTTGGTCCTTAGTAATTTCTTTCTGTGGTGGTCCTCGGGTCTTTGTATGGATTTTTTCGAGACTTTACAATCTACCCCCCTTAAGAAAAAATTTTATCCTCGAAATTAGTACCTTTTTCATACTCCTCAAGAATTTTAGGGTAGTTCTTTCAAACCTCGGCTTCTATTTCCCAAGTAGCCTCTTCTTCCGTGTGATGTGTTCACAGTACCTTCACAAGTGGAATCACTTTATTGTGCAGCACCTATTCCTTCCTATCTAGAATATGCATTGAATGCAATACATAGGTAGCATCTTCACTCAACTGTACCTATTCCCATGTAGCATCTTCACTCAACTGTACCTATTCCCATCTGATAATATGGGAAGGATCAAGAATGTATTTCTTCAGCATAAATATATGAAATACGTTGTGCACGCTTACGAGTGGTGTGGGCAAAATAAGGCGGTATGCTACCACCCTCACTCGATTCAGTATCTAGAATGAGCCAATGAATCATGGCGTGAGCTTTCCCTTCTTCCCAAACTAAAGAACTCCCTTTATGGGAAAAACTTTCAGAAACACATTATCCCTAACCTTGAATTCTAACTGTCGCCGCCTCGTATTGGTGTAGCTCTTCTGTCTATTCTGAGCCGCCAGAAGTCGACGCCTGATAATATCGATCTTCTCTGAGGTCGCCTGTACTAACTTGGGGTCAACTAAACTTCTCTCGCCAACTTCTTTCTAGTAATGCGGTGCCCTACACGGATGCCCATACAGGGCCTTGTAAGGAGCTATGCCAATACTCGCTTGGAAGCTGTTGTTATAGGCGAATTGTCCATAAGGAGGCAGTCATCCCAACTGTCCTTAAAATCAAGCACACAAGCTCGCAACATATCTTCCAACACTTAATTCACCCGTTCCATTTGCCTGTCAGTCTGTGGGTGGAACGCGGTGCTGAACTTCAACTTCACACCCATTGCTTCTTGGATACGAGTCCAGAAGATAGATGTGAATCACGTGTCTCGATTCGACACGATCTCCAGGGGAACTCCATGCAGACGTACAATCTGGCCAACTCATCTATTGAGTTCGAAACCAGTTTACGATCACCCAAATAGAGTCATGTCTCTTCCTCATCTTCGGTAGCCCTGATATGAAATTCATAGAGATGAAATCTTATTTCCATTTAACTTTAGGCATGGGCTGAAGTAGTCCAGAAGGTCGGCGATGTTCGGCCTTGACCTGCTGGCACTTAAGACAACATGATACATACTCTGCTATGTGAGTCTTCATGTTGTCCCACTAGTACGAATGCTTCATGTCTCGGTACATCTTCGTACTGCCATGATGCATTACCATCATTGAATTGTGAGCAGCCTCGAGAACTTCTTTCCTCAAGTTATGAAGGTTTGAGACATATAGGCGACCACGATAATGTAAACCCCCATCCGTACCAACTCTCCATTCCAAGTCTTCATCATCACTAACCTTCTCTCTCATCTTCGTCAATAGCTCATCATCTCCCTAAGCTACAATAATCCTGTCATCAATTAAGTGGCTAGACACGAATATGTGCGATGCTCTTGAATGGCTCCTCTACCATAAGTTTCTGCTCAAAGTCTCGCACAAACTGTACCATATCCCACTCTGCTATCATCAGCAGAGCCGCAAATGCTATCGTCTTCTTGCGGCTCAACGTATCTACCATAAGGTTAGCCTTGTCAGGATGGTAGGAGACCTCGAACTTGAAGTCTTTCAAGGTTTTCATCCATCGTCGTTGTCTCATATTCAAGTCCCTCTGCGTGAATATGTACCGAAGGCTCTTGTGATCACAAAAGAACTTGAACTCCTCTCCATAGAGGTAATGTCTCCAGAGCTTCAGTGCAAAGATGATGGCCGCTAACTCTAGGTCGTGTGTAGGGTAGTTCTCCTCGTGTTTCCTCAACTGCCTCGAGGCGTAGGCAATCACTGTCCTTCTGTATAAGGACACAACCCAAACTGAAATGAAACGCGTCGGTGTATATAGTATACTTGACCCCTTACTCTAACATTACTAGCATAGGGCAGACGTCAACTTGTCCTTCAGTTCCTAAAAAGTCACTTCTGCCTTTTCGTTATAGGAAAACTTAAATCCTTCCGAGTCAACTGAGACAAAGATCTGGCTATCTTGGAGAAGTCCTGAATGAATCGTCGATAATAACCTGCCAGACCAAGAAAACTCCTCACCTCAGTAACCGAACCAAGCTGCTCCCAGTCCTAAACTGCGGTTACCTTGGCAAGGTCCACAGTTATTCCTTCCTTGGACACCACATGTCCCAAAAACTTGACTTCTGTCCAGAAGTCGCACTTCTTGTACTGTGCAAACAACTGGTTCTTCCTGAGAGTATTGAAGACTGCTCCCAGGTGCACCTTGTGATCTTTCCGACTCTTAGAGTATATCAGAATGTCATCAATAAACACGATGACGAATTGAAAAAGAAACGGCCGAAACATCCTGTTCATCAAGTACATAAATATGGCTGGTGCGTTTATAAGGCCGAACGACATAACAAGAAACTCATAGTGCCCAAAAATGGTCCTAAAAGCCGTCTTCTGCACATCCTCATCCCTAACGTGCAACTGGTGATACCCTGACTGCAAGTCAATCTTTGAAAAATATTGTGCCTCTTCAACTGATCGAATAGATCATTTATCCTAGGCAAAGGATACTTATTCTTCACCGTCGCTTGGTTCAACCTGCGATAATCAATACATAATCACAATGAACCGTCTTTCTTCTTCACAAACAACACGGACGCTCCTCAAGGAGACACTCGGTCATATGAAGCCTGCATCCAACAAGTTGTCAATTTGTCTCCTCAATTCCTCCATCTCACATAGAGGCATGCGGGATGTGGGTAATGAGATGAGTGTCGCACTAGGCACAAGATCAATCGTAAAATCGATCTCGTGCTGAGGAAGTAATTCAGGAATCGTCCTAAACACATCCTCAAAATCCTGAACTACTAGTGTATTTCCCAATGTTGGGCCTTCACCCTGCTCTAACAAGGTAGTATAATAACTAATACGGCAGGGTCAACTGACCTAAACTGAAAAAGCAAAGACCGTGCCCTTAGGTCCGTAGGTTGTCACTACCCGGGTATCGCAATCAATCTCCGCCTTCATCTCGGTGTGCCAATCCATACCGAGGATAACGTCATAATGCCATAGTGGGGTGACAATCAGGTCAACAAGCACCGTCTTGCTACCCAAACTTACTGAGCAAGCCTCACAAATTCGAGTAACATCTGAAAAGGTCCCTGTAGCGGTAGTGATTCTCACTCCCTTCGTATGAGCGGTATCCAACACTAGTCGCTTGACTGTCACGCATGAAATGATGGAGATAGTGGACCGAGTGTCAACCAATAAGAAAACTGGAGTACCTTGGATCTATGCTGTGACTTCAAAAGCCATCGGTGTTAAATCTGCCTCGGGCATTTCAGCTGCAAGCGCTTGTACTCGAGCCTATTGAGAACGGTTGGGCTAAGGTACAATAGGCCGTTGAGGCGGCCTAAAACGAGGTGTCGACGGTCGAAAGGAGGGGTTTGCTTATACCGTTTGTAGAGGTGGAGCTGTGATAACATGTGGGGGCTTGCGATTGATCCTTTGAGGCGGCGAGAAGCCGTTGTCCCTCATCTTGGTAAAGCAATAAGTATCTGCATGGACTGCATGCTTGCAGTATGTGCACCACAAGTCTGGTCTCCTCATAAGGGCTGGTGGAGCCGCAATCCTGGGAAGCGAGTCTATGTGGGGCCTCTTGCCGAGGAACGACCGACTCGGTAGATCTGGTCGAGGCCTCTGACCCATGGGTGCACTCGTGAGAGATAGACGATCCCCATCCTGCTCCACGCACAAAGACATGTTGACTAGCTCAACATAAGTGGGTATACTAACATAACACATCTTCGAGCGAATCTTGGGTCACAGACCCTTAGAGAAGAACTGCATCCTCATCGGCCGATCGACGAGAATCAAAGGAGCATACTTAGCCAGCTCCGTGAACCTGTTCTCGTACTCTGCCATTGTCATGCCTCCCTATCGAAGGCAAAGGAACTCTCCCTCCTTCTCATGGTGGTACATGAGGAAAAAATACTTCTCATGGAAGCGGGTCTCAAAAGTTGTCCACGTCCATACGTATCCAACGAAAATTATCCTAAGGACACTGTCCCACCAAAGGCTAGCCTCCTTCTCAAACATGAAGATGACTAGCTCAACCTGCTCTGCCTCAGTACACTGTAGCGGCTTCAGCATCTTAGAGATGCAGTCAAATACTCGACCTCCTCGGGTCAGTGAGTACCCGCAAAGGTAAGAGGCCGCAAGCACTGAAATCGCTCAAAAAGGTTGCTAGCACTCGCATTCCCAGCGGGGGGCACAAATGGAGCAAGTGGAGCCACACCCATGCTCTTAGCAAAGATTCCCTCGAGGGTAGCCAAGAGCTGTTGCTGGTGCTGTTGCATCAATAACATCATTTGCTCCAACCTATCTGGAGAAGGGGCCGTCTGAGGCATGTGCTGTATCGAAAAAGATGCGCGGTTTTGCTCAGGAACCGGTGGTACAATGGGTTGTGGCACAGGTGTCGGCCCATTAGTGGGGCCAGTGGCCGGCTGAGAGTCTGGCATAATGTCAACATGAGTCGGGCCTAAACTGGGGTCCATATGGCTATCACTGAGGGGAGGTGCCCCATCAACCGAGTCACCAAGTGAGAGACGTGTCGTACTCTGTGTGGCTTTAGGTGGCATTCCCTATATACAACATAGGGAGCAACCCATGTCAGAATTAGCATAAGTACCAATGCACATCCACACATCAATCACATTCCAAACAATACACATACATCTCATAGCAATAAGGAATGTCTATGCATTCATTTAAGAAAAATTTGTCACCATACATGAGAGATATAGTCTTACGTGAATCATGATTGAGAATGCATGCAAACTACTCTAAAAAAGCCTTTAAACACCAGAACAGACTATCCAGCATTCAAACCTACACTGGTTAACACAAAAGATGGCTATTACCAAAAATAAACAAAAGACGGGTACACATGTCTAATCATCCGAGACCGGTGATGGAGGAGGGGCACCCTTATCCTGCATGCAGCACAGGATAGCCTTCACGGTGCGAAACTTCTTGAATTGGTGCTTCACGAAAGCCTGGTCTCACCGACCTCTCGTCGCAGGGCGGCCCAACCCTCCTCAAGTTGAGCCAAGCGGGCTTCTAAAGTAGCCCGATCACTGCCACACTCATGTGTAGCAGGAGGAGAGGCCACATCAGGGCCTTGGGCCTCCACTTCTTCCTCTTCTTGCCCTTCCTCCTCACCACTATTGTCATCTCCATCACCATCCTCACCACTTCCTTCTTCTTCATTGCCATATTGTTCCTCACCCTCACTCTCCTCGATCTCATCCCTTTCCTCCCCGGTATCGTTACTCTGCTTCCCAAGGCGGCCTCGGAGTTGCCTTTCGCCAATCCCCATATTATCAAGTGTGCTTGCATTGATAATATGGATTGGGGCAACATCATCCATATGGAGTTGGAAGCTGTAGTGGCAGGTGATCTTGTAAATCAGTCGGCCGAATGGCAGCGCGGTGCTTTTCCTATTAGACCTTGCCGCTTTAATTATCTGCGTCAGGACGAGAGTGGGCAGACATACTTTATCTCCTTTTCCAACTCAAAATAAGAAGTCCACCATGAACCTTGTGCACTCGATGCGGTTACTTGATCGGGGATACATGTTATACATGCATATGTTGTGGAGCAGACGGAAGTTGTTTGTCATCTTGGTTGAAGTGAGGCTAGTCCCCCGCCTCCAATGCTCGAGCTGGCCACAGAGGAATCGCGTGCGGAGTCTCTTCTCCCGCTCACTAGCGCAATCCTTTTCGCTAACATGCACCAATCCCTTCTCAACACCCAAGACACGAGCAATATCATCCACACCAATCATAATCTCCTGCCTACCTAGAGGAATGGTAAACTAGAAGGGCTTATATATCGGATTCCGAATGAGGGCATAAAAAGTGTGCACAGTGTTTGCACTCGCAAAAGCCTTTCCCTCGAATATGGGACTCTACCCATTTTCCGCAAGAAAGTTGATGATTGGGTACGTCCCAAATATCTTCTCATCGACGTGTGCTTCAAACACGTCCTTATGCTTGCGGAACTTACCGAGACCGATATTCCATAGTAGGGATCTCTCCAATGAAATCCGAGGATCGAAGTCCCGCTTGGACCTCCGTTCTTGCTCGGCACTGGTACTTTCTTCGGTGTCCGCCCTTCTCATAGGACGACGTGGTCGGCTTGGCCCCGCCTCATTCGGGGCTGCTCTTTTCCTTGCTATGAGAGACAAGAGCATAGAGATGGAGAAGATGGCGGTGACCACTTCAAAGAAAAACCATTGAGAATAGGAGGCTTCTTGGAGAATAGGATGGGTAGGTAGGTCTTGGAGTTTTGAGACACACAAGTGGTTTGTGTACTCAAATGGGAAGAAAAGAGGGAGTTGCTGTGAAAAATGAAGAAAAAGGTGGTGTTTGGAAGATATGGAAGAAGATTTGAGAGGGATTGAAAAAGTTAATAGGGTTTAAGCCACCTGGAAAGGGAGATAGAAAGGTAGTGATGATGAAGAAAGAAGATTTGAGGCTTTGAATGGATTTATGCAATGGGTTAGAGAGGAAGAGAGATTTGGGAGAGAAATGGGAGTGGAGGGGGGTTGAGATTTGTCAAAATTACCCTAAAATGATTTTTTAGAGGGGGGAGAGGGGTCCCACACGTGTAGAAAGGGCCCCACGGATGATCGGTTGGCGGGGGCCCACCTGCCGGGCGGAGGCGCTGCCAGGGCACTGTGTGTCCGAGTGGGGCCCTGCTGATTTAGTGGAGGCATTGCCCGGGGGCTGTGTCATAGGTGGTGCCTCTACATGGGGGCGGTGTCCCCCCCGAGTGCCGAAAAAGCATGGGACCCACCTTGAATCCCATCAAAAGTTGGTGCATGGCCGCCCGCACTCGTTCGAGACACGTTCGAGCCTCATCTTGCGAGTATTCACGCCTTTAGCGTGTTTTACGTGTGGTATTGACTGAATTGACATCCATACTCGTCAATTGATGGACTAGAGGGAGATTAAGATTGTTTTACATTGTCAAAGGTGCCTACAGGGTGAACTATGATGGTCAGTTTCGGTCGAATCCAACGACCGACGAAACTGGAAATCCTATAACCGTTTCTACGTTTTATTGCACCCTCCTAAGTCAAAGTACGTCAATGGGCATCGTGTGACCATAACCCAGGTCCAGTTTAATCCAAATCATGCTCTAATACCAACTTGTAACGCCCTGAAAATCGAGGGTCGAGCAGAAACTCGACTTCCAAGTTCCAACACATCACTTATGCAACATAATTAATGATGATTGAATGTTGTTCGTATTAGCATATTAAACATGAATGGGATTATATTAAATCAACATATCATATTCCAGGGATAATTTAAATTACACAAGCAGAAGACTGTGATATGTATATAAACTGTATAAAAGTAATAGCAAGCCCTCAAAGTATGATTGTTACTAGGTTAAATAATTACAAGTTTAGTTTCAAAATGTACAAAATAAGAATGTGTAATGTTCTATCCAAAACTATGTAGCCCTGTCAGCGCAACTCCAGGTCTATATAGACCCGCTAGAGAGTTGCATATAGGAGAACTCTTCCTCGTCATCGTAATAGTCCGGCTCTGCCTCATGAGCATCGCCATCACCTGCAGCTAAGATAGAGTTTAGTATTTAAAATACCGTCCTAGAACGTGGAAGTGAGTGATCAACTCAGTGGAGCTATAAGGCAAAGGTCAACATGTGATCAATTCAATCAAGTAGTAATGATAAATTAATACAACAATCAGGTCCTAAGTACTCTTATTAATGCAAGGATGATATGTAATAATGATGCATACCCTCGCCTGCACTCCCTCTGTGATCTTCATCTTATGGTCGTGGCATGCACCCCTTCCTCTGTGCTCAACACCAACACCAAAGGCACATGCAATGTGGTGCATGAGCGTGATTACCGAGTTCTTATTAAACCTTTTTATACAACAGGATTGGAAAGCTAAGATACCTCCCTTATATTATTTCCCAAACAATGATCCATTCTAGGGTCGTCAGTCCTAGCTAGTCTCATACAATGTTATGGTTCCAGGTCGCTACAAAGAGCTCGTCACCTCAATGCAAGCCTAGCTTATACTCTAGTTGCTACGGAAATGCTCATCGCCTCAGCACAATCTCAGAGTATGCTTGAAGTCACTACGAATGGCTCGTCACCTAGTCGTAGGCCGATAGCTCGAATATAGTGTCTCATACTATCGTATTCAGCTCACGAGCTTAGGTTGCTCACTGGTCACTACGGGTGAACTCGTCACTCCGGCGTAGGTTGACAGCTAGACCATGGTGTCTCATTCCACCATATCTGGCTCATTAGTCTTAGCGGATCGAGGTACCAAGGTTAACGAGGTTTCCACTGGTGAGTTTGGTACTTTAGGTTCAAGCAATAGCGTCCATACATCGGGTCAATGGGGTTACTTAACGAGCTCAATTGGTACGGGCGCACATCAAGATGATCGACATGAAGTGCGTAAGCACTTCGTATGGCCTAGCCACTGTTGACATCCAAAGTATGGCTCGGATTCATCGAACACGTCCAGTGTGGCGAAATAACCTCAGCCACCAAACCAGGACCTGTTACCAATTGCTTGGACTATATCATAGTCCCAAACACACTCTGATATGAGAAATATGTACACATGATAATTATACAGCATTTAACAACCAATGCAAACATGGATAGCATTTAAATGTATAATAAAACACATATAACATGCCATTCTGCATAAACATATTCTACACAATCCTCACCATTTAGATTACAGCTACTTGGAGGAATTTATGCATATAGCTAAGGTAGTTGGGAATCCTATCACAACAACCTTATTAAGTACAGTTCATCTAACAACTTCTCATACAGACATTTTATCACACACTTATATTACACATATCAACATACATAACATATGTTGATTATAACATATATTTGAACAAATCCTTCCAACAAGGAGTTGTCACATACACAATAATCATGTATTTGCATTCTATAGACATGGCAGACACAACTCATAATTCTATATTCATTCAGTCATTTCAACAAACACTCAGAATGCATTGAAAATGGCCTAACCTACGTATATGTGTAATATGTTGAAACAACCTAACTACGCATATGTGATAGCACTCAAGTCAGTCATAAATCATTGATTGACATTGAAAGCCTTGAAAACCATAACCTAAATGTTTATAGTCCGCACCTTACACCAGTAGACTCGTAACAAACTCAGTTCGTACACTGACTTGCTGTCTACGTCACAACGACAACCTAAAGTATGAAATAGGTTAGCTATTTCATCATTTACTCTATTTGAAACCCTAAAACAGATTAGGGTTAGGATTCCTTACCTGAAAACAGAACCAGAATTGTTGGTATAGCGATACAGTGGTAGTGATTTGATATGCAGAGCGGCAGGAAAGAATCTCTGCAGTAAACCCTAACTTTCCCTCACACTTTTTCTCTTTCCTTCTCTTTCTTTTTCTCTTCTCTCACCTAGGGTTAGAAATTCGTATGTGAAGGGTGAGAGAGGGTTTTAGGCCTTTATATAAGTCCAGAACTGATGGAAATGGCCCCAGGGCGAAGGTATACTTAGGTTATAGCCAAAGGGCGACAGTTTTGGTCCAACAGAACACTTCCGGAGGCCCCTTTTCTGCATGCGGTCGAACTTAAGTTCCCTAACATTAGATCTAGGTTGAGTTAAGTTTTTGGTCCGATCGAATTTACAAATCGACCGTAGTGAACCAGTTTCAGTTCAACGGTCACCGGCACTCGATCAGGGCCACCAATGCACTAACATGTTTTGGACATTTTTCCTGATTCGAGTGTGTAATTGGGTCAGATTTTAAAGGGCTGAGTCCTTAGATTTGGCCTGTAAGCGAATGACTCAATTCACTTAAGTTTTAATTCATTTTCTAAAGATATTCGCATTTCTCACACACTTCGCTCCGGGCTTAAGTTGTACGTTTCTAGATACTATTAGGACTTGATTTCCCAGGTGGTTGTTAAGCCCAGCAAGGTGGTCATAACTGTATGGTTTCGTAGTAATCGGACTTTCGATGTGCAGTCCAGGTCCGATATAAAGTTTCAATGTGCTCCCGATAGTAACTGGGTTTTAAGATGGATCATAGGTTCTTAGGTAATATAGCGTTAATGGTTCTACTCATTTTAGATATTTCAGATCATATTTAAAGTTATTAGTGCTAATTTCACAGCTAATCTAGTTTAACACTTAGTTAATTCTTACCTAATTTCTAAGGGATTTGGTCCTTAGTGATTTCTACCTTTGGTGGTTTTCGGATTTTTGTATGGATTTTTTCGAGACGTTACACCCTAGAATTTAAGTTTTTTTCCTAAGAGTTACCCGATGTATGCCCACTCATTACCGACGTGATTTTGGTCCACATCCCATAATAAATCTAAAGTAGATTGTCGATGCTCTTAATGCTATCAATTATCGTCTGATAACAATTGAAACTGACAATAGAACTACCGCTACTCAATTGACCGCGACCAATGCACGTGTCAATCAACTTGAGGCCTCCCTACAGGCAAACCTCGACACTAGGGAAGATGTTCAATATCAAGTTGGAGATTAAGTTGATAGGCGAGGGAGTGGTCGAGCACAAGTGCAACTACAACATAAGGAATATTATGACCGTCATGACCCATACGCGTAAGTCATGAAGGGTGTAAAAGTTGAGGCTCCTAGTTTTAATGGCCATGTGGATCCTAAAGCATTCATTGATTGGGTGGCAGACATCGACCACTATTTTGAGTGGTATGATATGTCTGATGCCTATCGAGTGAGATTTGCCAAGATGAAGGTAGTGGGCCAGGCCAAACATTTTTTGACCAACATAGAGCGTAAAGTTGAAAGGAAAGGAGAACCCCTAGTTGTGCAGTAGGCTAAGATGAAAGAGGTCCTAAAAAAAAAGTATTTTCCTATCTCTTATCACCAGAGGCTCCTAGACTAGTAGTAGGCCTTATGCCAAGGGCCTATGACTTTGCTAGACCACATCACCAAGTTCAAGGAATACATGATGTGATGTGACATTAAAGGGAACCCGATAATTACATTGTCCAAATTCAGGATGGGCCTCTGATTCGAGATCCAACGAGAACATTATTCTCATGACGTTGGCACATTAGAGCACACGTACCAAGTGGTAAAAGACATCGAGTACTATTTCAAAGCACCAATTGGTAGTATGACTCTCGGGATCCAAGCGTGAAGACTTATCCTTGAGGGACTAAGTCTACCATGGGGAATCAATCTAAGCCCCAAGTTGGTTCCTAGTCCAACCCTAGAGATGTCAAAGGAAAAGGGATAGCAAGTGCTAGCTCTTGGGGATGTGAAAAAATGTGATGCTTCAATTTCAAAGGATTTTGTCACTTTACACATCAATGTCCTTTGAAAGAGAAGAACAAGGCTCTGGTGATTGATGAAGGTGAGGAAGAAGGAGATGAACATGACAATTTTGAAGAAGAAGTCTATCAAACTAATATCACTGGTGATAGTGATGATGAAGTAGAGGAAGAAGAGACCATACCACTTGCAGTAGTCAGGCGTGCCTTGACTAATGCTGAGGAGAATGATGTTTGATGAAGTCGGGTTTGAATCAAGGATATGTGAGCAGTTTCTATGTCTCGATTCAGTCGTTGCAAAAACTGGGTCATATCACTCCATATTAGGCCGATACCGTTCATGGACAAAACGGGTTTGTATCGGTTTGATGCGTATAGGTTTCAGAGAATACTTCAAACCTGAGCTCGAATTTCATTCACCAAAATAGGAGAAATGCAGTGGTGCATCTTCCATTTACTAGTGTAGGACATATGCATGGTCCACACCATTTGGGCATTTGGGCCACCAAGCAAAATTGCAAAAGCGTGTCATGGGAGATTTTCTAAGCCATCGAAGGCCTGGGCGTGGATGCCACCTGTGTGTTTCTTCCTTACCACGATTGAACCCCATTGCCAATACAATCCTTTGGCCTACTCTTCTAATCATGCATGGCTAGCAATCGATAATGATATGGGATCGGCATGATCAACAACGCATTCTCCAGTGTCCAAATGCATGGATATTGTCGTGTGATCTGCAGATGAAGGAAAATGTGTACCATGTTCACAAAATCATGTTTTTGTTTAGTAAGCTAACTGATGATGATTTCACCACCCCATTGATCTAGATTGTTGCATTTGCTTTTACTGAAGCTATTCATAGCAGTGATAACTCAAGACAATTTGGAGAATTCTCTTGTAATTTTTTATATTTTATTTTATCCCAAGTAGGGCTTAAATAGACGAGTGTGATGTATACACATGGACAAAATGGATTACACCCATTCAGGATCACCTATACATGAAAATAACCCATTTATAGTTATCCCCATTCCCCCAACTGATGTGGATGGTCAAATAGCAACAATTTGCAAACTAAAAAAGAATGTTTGGTTGTTGTTAGTATTTTCGTGAGAATATCTGCAATTTGATCTTGAGAGGCTACATGAGGAAGAAATAATCTTGGACTAAAAATTTTCTCAATCAGCCTCGACATGTTTTGTCTATTCATCATGAAAGATATGATTATGAGCAATATGGATATCGCTGGTGTTTTCTACATGAAGTGGACCCAGGGGAGCAATACAAATTTCAAAATATGAAAGAAAGTCTTGCAGTCAAACAATCTCACTACGGGCGAAAGACCTACCTTGATATTTAGCTTCTGTGCTAGACTTAGAGACTGTGGATTGCTTTTTACACTTCCAAGACATAAGAAAAGTGCTAAGAAACATATAATACCCAATGGTAGATCTGCGGGTAGTGACACAACCGGCCTAATCAACATCAATCTAGGCAACCACTTCAATGAAAGATGCATGTAGATGGGAATAATGAACTATCTAAGGTACCTCTCAAATAATGGATAATTAGTAAGATGATATTCATATACAAGGTGCGGTGTCCAGCAAGAAACTGACATACGACTTGTACAACATATGCGATATGTCGAGTCTTATCATCATTAAGTTAACAAGACTTCCAACAAGGGAGATCACCATCTTGTTTATCATACTGGACATTTAACTCCATCAGTGTGTTGATGGTTCGTTGATTAGAAAGTTGTGCCATATTATGAGATCCTAGATATATTTTCACTAGCTGACAAGTATATATACCCTGATTGGTACGAGAAACTTTCAATCTGAGGAAGTATGTAAGATGGTTGAAAATTTTTATGTGGAATGATAACTGAAGAACTTGCTAAAGCTCTGTGATTCTGGCTATGTCATTGCCAATCAAAAGTAACTCACCAGCATAAACAAGAAAGATCATAATACCATGTGATAAATATCATATGAATGAGGGATCGTGATAGCTTTGTTGAAATCTTGCACCACATCTAACCTTGTGGAATCATTGAAACCAAGTACGAAGGGCCTGTTTTAAGCCATATAATGCTTTCCAAAGTTTCAATACAAAAATTTTCAGGTCTATCTTGAAACCAAGGGCTAAGCCATATATATAGTTTCTTGTAAATCTCCACAAAGAAAAGCATTATTTACACCCATCTCTCGAATAACCCAACTACGAGTTGCAACAACTACAAGAAGCATATGAGCAGTCTTCATTTTGGCTACCAGGACAAAGTTCTCCTCATAGTCAATACCATACTCTTGCTTATAGCTTTGGCCCACAATAGGGGCCTTATATCAATCAAAAGAGTCATCCAACTTAAGCTTAATAGAATATACCTATTTACTACAAATCACATGTTGACCATGTGGACAAAGAACCAGATCCCATCTGTGATTATCTTCTAGTGCCTGTAACTCGTCTGCCATAGCGTCCCTTCAACATTGTTGTGTAAAAGCCTCGGAATAGGGAGTATGTATAGAAACAGACTTAAAAGTAGAAAATGTGGAGCAAATGAGTGTGTTTGAAGGGTGTGATGCATGAGTAGAATGACGTACCTCAACAATAAATGGATTAGCTACAGGATTCTCATCATTGAGAATCCTGCAAAGGAGCTAGAGGCACATGTGATGCATATGATTTATTTGAAAACCTAGTTAGGCTTGTGGGACCAACAAAACTATTAGTTGGAGTTGGTGAGAGTGGAGCATGAAACAGAGCATGTTCTAACAAGACCACATTTCTGCAAACACGAACGTGACGGACATTAGGGTCATAGCAATGATATCCTTTCTGGGTGTCTCTGAAACCGAGATACATGCATCAGACAGACTTTGGAGATAGTTTATTTTGTTCATGTGAAGAAAGATTAACATAACAAACACATCTAAATATGTGAAATAATAAGTAAGAAAGAAGAGAACCAAAGAGAATAAAATAAGAAAAAATATTTTAAAATTTTTTGGTTAACATATAATTTATGAGATAGACAGTGTGTAAAATTGCCTCTGCCCAGAAGGTATCTGGAGTAAAGGTGTTTACCCTTAAAGTGTTGGCTGTCTTGATAATGTGCCAATTTTTCCGTTCAGCGACACTAGTTTGCTGAGTATCTATACAAATCTTCTGATGAATAATCTCATAATCCCGTAGATATGCTTTAAACTCTAAAGAAATGTGTTTTCCCCGATAATATGAGTGGATAGCTTTAATCTTTTTTCTCAAACTGCGTGACTACTATAGCGTAGAATTGTTGGAAACAATGAAAAACCTATGACTTGGAGTGCATTAAATATATCCAAGTATATATATCCAGTGAAATCGTCTATGAATATCACATAATAACGCATGTTAGACATGGATAAAACAGGGAAGGGCTCCAAACATCATCATACGCTATTTCAAAAGAGAATGAAAAGTATTAGAAGAAAAATATAAATATTTACTTTTAGACAAACAACATGAAGACAAAGATCAAGAAAAAACATTATTTACTTCCAATTTGTCTAAAATACTAAAAGAAAACATGTGAGATAGTCTATTAGAGTATAGATGACTAATGCGACAATGTCAAAGTTTTCACACTTTATTTGCAAGTAAAATGTCAGTAGAATGAGAAAAAAAGAAGAAAAGAGGCAAAAGTAATGGAGTGATCAATGTCCAACAAAAATGGTTGTCATTTCCTTTTACCCATCCTAATTACTTTTCCCGTTGTCAAATCATGCATGAAACAACCTTCAGGTAAAAAATCACCAAGCATTGGTTTTGGATTTACTAACGCAGAGACATAAGATTAGTAGACAATTATTTTACATGAAAGACATCAATCAAGGTAAATGTATGATCCCGAGAAGAAGAGAAAGACAATGACACAACTCAAGAAATAGGTAACCAACTCCATTTGTAGTGGATATGACTTGGGTCCCTTTGTATGGCTCAACATTATGGAGGTAAGAGATGGTATCCATTACATAATTGGATGCACTGAAATCAAAATACCAGGGAGACTGAAGGGATGCACTTGATAAACCAACTACAGACAAGGCCTGGATGATCTTTTAAACATCTTAAGAGTAAGAGGACTACTAGAAGGAGTAAGCATAGTATTAGTAGATGAATCATCAGTCGCAGTCATGTAAGCTTTTCAACAGGCCTTATTCTTCTTTCTACACTTGTGGATATTATGTCCATGGATTCCGTAAAACTCATGGAATGGTCTGTCTTTGTAGGTGATATGAAGATGACCGAACTTCTTACACCAATGACATTGGACGCGAGACATGTCACGTTTTCTTGGTGTGGAGGAAGATGCCAAAAAGAAAATATCTGAGGTGGTAAGAAGCTGTGGCAGACTAGAAAGAGCTTTGAGACGTTGTTCTTCTACCAGTAAGTTAGACATCACAAGAGTCATGGTAGGAAGCGAACTGTGGTTGAATAAGTCAGCATACAATACTCAAATTCTAGGCAGAGTTTCATAAGAAACCACTGAACACAAGTCCACTTGTGCATGTTTTGAATGAGGGTGATGGCATTTACTGGAAACTCATGATCCATAATCAACATCTCAGTTCAAATGACCACGATTGCATTATAAAATTCCTGAATTGTCTGAACCCCTTGTGCCATTTGAGCTAATTTTTATTATACTCGATACAGCTGAGCATAATTGATTTGCTAATATATCAATTTTAAATGGTCTCACATAACTATTATAGTTATATGAAAAGTAAAGCCAACGACAGTAGTTTTGTTGACCGAGTCCGGTATCCAAGTTATAAATTTTTCATTCTTTATTTTCCAATCTACCAGTTCTTTAAGTTGAACAAAAGGAGGAATGGGGTCGGTTCAATTAACCATTCCCCATAATCCTCGTCTTTGAAAAAAAAAAACTTTCATAATGGATGACCCAAAGTCCATAATTTATGCCATCAAACATGAAATGAAAAGGAAAATCGTAATCCATTATTTGAGGCATGAATGATGAATGCTTGGCAAACCACAATGTGGGTGAAAAAAACTGACTACAAGATGTGCCTTTCCCCCAAAAGAATTGATTTGGTAAGCACGAAGCTGATGGTGGTCCCCTTATATGCAGTGATGGACGTGTGTCGCAAGATGGAGACCCAAGTGCTTTGGTGTGTGCACCCACAGGCTGACGAGGCTTCGCAATGGATGCTCAGGATGCACGGATCAGATGTTATGCCAACGAGATGGCAACCAACGATTAGATTTAATGGCCTAGATTTGACGAGTGGATGAGAATGGGCAGAGATATGGAAACAGTGTGTCGACAGAGATTGGAGCACTACATGGGTAAGGAGGTAATGAGGTCGCAATGTAAGGATGATGCTCGGATTTAAGCCAACAATAGAATAGCAAGATCCAATAGCAGACGATGACAGTGGTAATGGCGGAAGTGATGTGCAGAGAAGAGAGGGTTGTGCTGTCGGGATGATGGATGCAATGGAGATGGCTTTCCACTAATGCCATTAATAGAGATGACGTTGAAGGCAATGGATTGGCTCTTGGGTGGGAGGTTGGAGCAATAGGGGCTGCGGGCTCAACATGGAGCTATGGACAGATGACAATGAGTTACGATCATGCTAGAAACAAATGAGCTGTAATGGGTTTTAGGCCTTGATAGGGGCAACAATAGAGGCTAATGGGTTTTAGTGCGATTACCTGACGACAAAGTTAAGGAGCAGATTTGTAATAGTAGATCTGAGAAGACGATGGCAGCCGAGGATGGCTATTGGAAATAATGAAAGCAATGGCAGTTCGACTGGAGATAGATTGTGGTTGCAGCAATTGCAATGGATTCCGACGCCGTGCTTGTTGATGAAGTTCGTCGGATGGGATGGCAAGGCCACCTATGATTCGGTGCTTTGACTGAGAAAGGATTAATGTGTTGGTTGCCAGTGGAATCGGAGATAGGAGGTCCAACAAGAGTAGCGAGTAGGGTCATGGTAGTTGTAAGTACTTGTAATCGAAGCACACATGTACTTGTCAAATTTTATAGACAAAATGCTAGTTAGATCTTCAACAAACTTCATTCATGTACGACACTTCAAGAATAGTGGCTCAACATCATGAGAATAGAAGATTCGGTATGGTTACAAGTGGAAGATGTGAAAAATCAATGTGTATGCCAACCATCAGGTAAAATGACCCTAGGTAAAAACCTTATGTTAAAGGTTTTTTGACATGACCCTTATATGCTTGAATGTGTAAAATTTACTATGTAAAATTGTTGATGTTCGGCCAGCCCAACCTCTGGTTCGACTAGCGGAATTTGGTCCGACTAGCAACCTCAACCTCGGCCAAGTTTACAACAACAATAAATTGAAAATTTTGTTACAAGTTCGGCCAGCCCAAAGGTGTCTCGAGTCAAGTTTCCAGTAATGGAAAATTTCATATTTTAAGGGGATTCGGCTAGCCGAGCCATATTTTCAACCAGCCAAATTTTTGCTCGAGCCAACCAAATTTTTGATAAATCTTATCCTGCGAAATCTGAGAGCCGTTGGAACAGTATCGTTGAAATCCGGTTAACCGAAGCTATATTTAGACTAATCGAAGTTCTAAATCCTTTAATTATAAATAGGGACTTTCTCTAATTGTTTTTATTACGAAAAAGTGTGATAAATCATCCTCAAGCAGAGAAAGAAACTCAGGTCCTTCCAAAGCTAATTATGTGGTAATTCTTACTTTATTTTAGCTAATTCAATTCACTTTCTCAAGTTAGTTTTAAATTTAATTAGAGAGTAAACTATACTCTACTTGAGAATAGAGAATTTAATCCACAACTGTTAGGGTTTTTATTCTTTGAAAAACATTAGATTCCTAGATCCTTTATAGTTGAGCATACACTGTTTCATCGTCATTAAAGAAAGAAGATCATTGCATCAATCAAAGCCTTGACTTCATCAATTATCTTCGCATCAACGTTTTGTCATCTAAAGATAAGTATTTATTTCAGTTTATTACTTTATCTTCGCAATTGTGAATAGATTTTCTGTGATTTATTATAAGGAATTGGTTTAGTCTTATTCATCCCCCTCTAAAACATCGATAGCTCATCTTTCAGTATTGCTGCTAAGACAAGGACAAATTTGGGTTTGATGGGGGTGGTGGTGCAATTTACAGACGACGATGGTGGATTTTGTAGTGGTGTTAGTTGTGAGGGTTTGGAGCCATGGGATGTCGCTGGTCATGGGATTTGGGGCAACAATGGTGACAAGGATAGCAACGTTAAAGTGCTAGAGATGGATTGTGGACGAAATGAGTTTGAGGTTTGGGTGGTGTCAGGATTTGTGTTACTAGATTGGGGGCAACGATAAGGCAGCAACAAGGAAGGATGAGTTGTTGGATTGGGGGTTGGGACAAGGTAGTGACAAAGTAGTACATGTTGCTAGCAAGTGGCTGTTGGGGGCCTTGCACAAAACCTTAGGATCTAGCCCTCCAGAACAAACCAAAATTATGGGATAATAAAAGCAATGAAAACAATCAAAGCACAATCACACACCACACAAGAGATTTTTACATGAAAAACCCTCAAAAAGGTGAAAACCACGGGACATCGTCCAGATCAACAATCCACTATGAAGTAGAACGTTACAACCTTCGTCACTCACGCAGGAGTGGATGAATAATAAGAGAATAAAGAAAAAACAGAGGGATCTCACCGATCACGAGGACATAGAAGCACTGAGACGACGGCTCCCTTCTACAAGCTTCCTCTCTCTCTTTTCTCTCACTCTCTCACCTTTGATATCCCTAAATCCTTTAGGAAACCCTCTTGTATTTTTTCTTTACACAACATCCCCTAGAAAAATCCTAGGGACCCCTTTTTATAATTTTAGAAAACTCTCTTCCGCATCCCAGTTGCGAAAGGACTTGCGAAACGAAATCCGCGCAAAATCGCGGAACGAATCTGCGTAGCTATGACTGGTCGTACCGAGTCCACGACCAGTCGTGAGCCACCTACGACTGGTCGTGGACCACCTACGACCGGTCGAACACCCCGAAAAAATACAGTCCGAACTCGTTGGACTTTAAGTCGTGTCACGACTCAAACCTACGACTGGTCGAGCACTAGCATACGATCGGTCGTACAGGGCTCACGACCGGTCGACGACGGGTCAAAAAATCCCATCAAATTTCTCCCTTTTTGACCCAGGAGGGATTCACCTTCTTCTAGCCAGCCTAGTTTCTGCAAACCTCAAACTCGCCCTTGAGCAAAACCTTGGTCATTATGTCTGACCCATTATCGTCTGTGTGGACCTTCTCAAGCTGTAACACCTTCTATTCTAAAGTATCCCTGATCCAGTGATACCGTATCTCTATGTGCTTCGACTTAAAATGCTAACTTGGATTCTTGCTCAAGTGTATAGCACTCTGACTATCGCAATAGACCACGTGCTCCTCCTGCTTCAAGCTAAGTTCCTGTAGGAACCTCTTCATCCAAAACATCTCTTTACATGCCTCAGTGACTGCATAGTACTTGGCCACTGTCGTCGATAATGCTACGACCCTCTGTAGGTTTCTCTGCCAAGAAACCGCCCCCCTGCAAATGTGAACATGAACCCCGATGTAGACTTCCTGGAGTTTATGTCACCTACCATATCTGCATCTGTATAGCCCTCTAGCACAGGTTTACCGTCACCATAGCATAGGCTCAACCTGGATAAGCCTCTTAGATACCGCAGTATCCATTTCACAGCTGCCCAATGCTCTTTACCAGAATTGGAAAGATACCGGCTGACAACACCAACCGCATATAATATGTCTGGGCGTGTACACACCATAGCATACATCAAACTTCCTATAGCTGACGCGTAGGGAATCTTCTGCATCTCTTCCACCTCTGCCTTTGTCTTGGGACACTGCCTATCGCTCAATCTGAAGTTACCATCCAGTGGAGTACTGACCGGCTTCGCTGTATTCATATTGAACCGCTCTAGGACTTTCTCAATATACCACTCTTGTGACAGGCGAAGCTTCCTGCTGCTTCTGTCACGGGTTATCTCCATTCCTAGGATCTGTTTCGCTGGGCCCAAGTCTTTCATCGCAAATGACTTGCCCAACTTCAGTTTCAGCCTGTCGATCTTCTTGATGTCCTTTCCCATGATGAGCATATCATCAACGTATAAGAGCAGAACTATGAAATCACCATCTAAGAACTTGCGCGTGAACACACAGTGGTCCAACTCCGTTTTGTCATACCCATGCTGTAACATGAATGAATCGAACTTCTTGTACCATTGTTATGGAGCTTGTTTCAGCCCATACAAGCTCTTCCTCAGCCTACACACCATATGCTCTTTGCTCTTGACTTCAAACCCTTTTAGTTAGTGCATGTAGATCTCTTCTTCTAGAAAAGCAGTTTTAACGTCCAACTGCTCTATCTCCAGATCCATGCTAGTTGTCAACCCAAGCAACACACGTATGGATGTCATCTTCACCACTGGTGAGAATATCTCCTTGAAGTCTATGCCTTTCCTCTGACCGAATCCTTTTACCACAAGTCTGGCCTTGAACCTCGTCTGTGAATTCTTCTGCTCAACCTTCTTTCTGAACACCCACTTGTTGCTCAAAGTTTTTTTGCCCTTAGGCAATTTCACCATGTCATAGGTGTGGCTCTTATGCAAGGATTCCATCTCCTCTTGCATAGCTTTCAACCACTCCTTATGCTTGTCAGCTAGAGCCTCAAAAAAATCTTCTGGCTCTCCCCCATCAGTCAGCATAATGTACTCATGCGGCGAGTACCTTTTGGACGGCTGTCTATCCTTAGATGACCTCCTCACTTGTGACTCACTAGGTGGATCAAGTGGGGGCTGCTCCCCTGGTCCATCTTCTGAAGGAACTCTCTCGTCCTCTACACGTTGTTGTACTCCCCCATCATCAGGTACTACGGGAGGAATAACCGGATCCATGTCCTCTAGCTTACCTGAACTAGGCTAGTTCTTCTCTGGCTTACCAATGTCTTTTATACACTGATCTTCAAAGAAAACCACATCTCTGCTCCTGACGAGCTTCTTCTCGGTCGGATCTCATAATCTATACCCAAAATTTTCATCATCGTACCCTAAAAACACACAGTCTAATCTTCATATCGAGCTTGGACCTCTCGTCCTTTAGTACGTGAACGGATGCCCTACATCCAAACACCTTGAGATGACTGTATGATGGATCCTGTCCAGTTCACACCTTCTCAGGTACTTCTCCATTCAACGAGGCTGATGGAGACCTGTTTATCAGATATACCGCCTTATGCATTGCTTCTCCCCAGAACGTCTTGGGCAACTTCGCATGGGATAACATGCATCTGATTTTTTCAACAATGGTGCGATTCATTCATTCAGCCACACCATTATACTGGAGGGTCTTGGGAACCGTCTGTTCATGCCGTATACCCAGGGAGTTGCAGTACTCATGAAAGTCGTCAATGTATTCACTATCATTGTCAGTGCGGATGCACTTCAATGATCTACCTGTCTCTCTCTCGACCATAGCATGAAACAACTTAAACACACCAAAGACCTCATCCTTGGATTTCAAAGCATAAACTCAAACCCTCGTAGATGCATCATCTATAAAAGTAACAAAATACAATGCCCCACCCAAGGTTTTTATCCTCATAGGACCACAAACATCAGAATAAACCAAATCTAATGCAATCACTTTATTAACATGAGAAGCAGTTTTAACAAATGAAATTCTATATTGTTTTCCTGATAAACAATCAAGACAGATTTTGAGAGGCGTACCTATCATGTCTAGAAGGAGCCGCTTCCTTACTGGTAGCTGAAGCTCTTTTTCACTCATGTGGCCTAAACGCCTGTACCACATGTCTATAGCTGAATCTTCCGCTACGTTCAACCCACCCTTTCATACACTGACACTTGCCTTGTATAGGGTACAACACTTCTTTCCTCTGGCTGCGATCAACGAACCCTTTATGAGATTCCAGCGCCACCAGCAAACCGGCTTTCATAGCCATCATCATCCAGCCTTCCCGTCAACATCAAGTTAAGGCAAAGGTCTGTGATATGCCTCACATCCCTGAGAACCAATGCGCAGCCCACATCGGTCTTCACACAAATATCACCAACCCCTGCGATCTTCGATACGCCAGAATTTTTCATCTTCATGGTCTCATAGTCGCCTGACTTGTAGCTTATAAAGAAGTCCCTGCGTGGAGTCGCGTGAAAAGAAGCCCCTGAGTCTATCACTCATTCGGTGTCCTGACTCGTAGTCGTGAGACATACATCATGATCTACAGAAAGAATAACTATAACGTCGCCATCTGAAGCGACTGCAGTGGAATCTGATTCATCTTCCTTCTCCTTTCCTTTTCCTTTCTTGTCGTTTTTAGCCTTACGAAATTCATGCTTATAGTGGCCCTTCTCGCCATAATTCCAGCATTCGACATCTTTTTTGTTACTCGACTTGTCTCTTAATTTATCTCGGGCCTTCTCGCCCTTCCTGTTCTTTCCTCTCCCCCCTTCTTGTGTCAAAGCAATGAAAACAATCAAAGCATAATCACACACCACACAAGAGATTTTTACGTGAAAAACCCTCAAAGAAGTAAAAACCACGGGACCTCGTCCAAATCAACAATCCACTATGAAGTAGAACGTTACAACCTTCGTCACTCACGTAAGAGTAGATGAACAATAAGAGAATAATGGAAAAACAGAGGGATCTCACCGATCACGAGGATATAGAAGCGCTGAGACGACGGCTCCCTTCCACAAGCTTCCTCTCTCTCTTTCCTCTCACTCTCTCACCTTTGATATCCCTAAACCCTTTAGGAAACCCTCTTGTGATTTTTCTTCACACAACATCCCCTAGAAAAACCCTATGGACCCCTTTTTATAGTTTTAAGAAACTCTCTTCCGCATCTCAGTTACGAAAGGATTTGCGAAACGAAATCCACACAAAATCACGGAACGAATCTGCGTAGCTACAACCGGTTATACCGAGTCCACGACCGGTCATGAGCCACCTACGACTGGTCGTGGACCACCTACGACCAGTCGAACACCCCGAAAAAATACAGTCCGAACTCGCTGGACTTTGAGTCCTGTCACCACTCGAACCTACGACTGGTCGAGCACCAGCCTATGACCAGTCGTACAGGGCTCACGACCGGTCGACGACGGGTCAAAAAACCCCATTAGTGGCAGCAAGGATTACGAACTTGGAGATTGTTGGAGTATAAGAAATCAATGATCAATGGTCCATATGACCCGCTTTGATACCATGATAACCCAAGACAATTTGAAGATTTCTCCTCCAATTTCTTGTATCTTAATTTATATCCCAAATAAGGTTTAAATAGAGTACATTTTGTACACAAGAATAAATATACATGGAAAATAATAAAACTAGAATACATAGAAAGTAATAACGTTTACACCTATTCAAGATCACTTGTACATGAAAAGAATAATCTATAGCTATTAGGAAATGGGCCATCCGGCTAGGATGAACCTGGGGTTTAGCCATAGTCCCCTAAGTCTTTACCAGGCTCGAAGGGCTAAGGTTGACTGATAAGGAAAAGGATAGGCTTATAAGACTAAGGTTGGCCGATAAGAAAATGATTTAAATGATCAAATGTTTGAAATAATCAGATTTGACTTTTTTTCATCCTCCATCTACAATGAGTATCCTAATATAGACGTTTTGTATGACAGAAACATAACCCAAATCCAATACAGGCTCATAGGACTAAGGTTGGCCAATAAGAAAAAGATTTAAATGATCAAAGGTTTGAAATAGTTAGATTTGACTTTTTTTTCCATCTTCCATCTACAACGAGTATCCTGATATAGACGTTTTGGATGACAAAAACATAACCCGGATCCAATGAGCACCTTTACACTACACATGTCAAGTGAATGGAAACCATTCATAAGTGTCTAAATCACCCATTCTTTCTGTCTAAATCTCATCTTTCCGTATTCTCCTCTTCTCTCTTTTTCTTCTTCTCTATTCCATTTTTCTCTCTACTAATTTACATGGTATCAGAGTTATGTTATTTCTAATCCTTCTCTTTCTCCAATTCTTTCTTATTTCTTCTTTTCTTTTGACCAATGGTGCTCCTTATTTTGCTTGTATTGAAATTTTCTTTAAAAACCTATTTCCCTCTTTTATGTGTTGGGCCTTTTATAATAGTCCATGTACGCATGGGGAATGAGGGCATATTGAATGATATCACTTCATGTAAGATAATTACAAACATCCTAGGTATTTGTCATGTTGAATAAGTGTGTTCATGACTATATTTCTTCATGGCCAATTGGAAGTAGTGGATGTGTGGGCTTATTTTTTTTGTCTGTGTAACATGTATATCATGTGAAGTGTTTAAGTGTGGTGATCATTAATTGTGCTAGGTCAGCCCGCGTTTGTGCTTGTAAAGCACTCGTCTTTTATTTGATATGGAGATAAAAAGTAACCCAAAATCTAAATTTATAATCTCATTTGATTTTTTTCAGAGGTCCAAATAACATATATTAATTCCAAATAACATATATTAATTGAAATTAGAAAAATTATTTACAGTGGTTTAAGTCAATCCAAGTTTTTTTTTTTTTTCACAGCCTAAGAAAAACTGAGATATCTAACAATGGGGAAACCTAATGAATAATGCAGTAATATGACCAATGGATTTAAGAAAAAGCCCAAATTATGACCAACTGGTTATGGAATAGTGTGAACCCCTTCATAAATATAAATGTCATATAACTAGATATGACTATGGAAGTGTACGATGATTTATGAGAGATGTATCATCTGTGTTCATATAACTAGATATGACTTAGGAAGTGTACGATGATTTATGAGAGATGTATTCATATGTATTCATATAACTAAATATGACAAAGGAAGTGTTCGAGCTTCAATAAGGAGATAAATAATTAGATGAATACTATTCCAAACTCAAAAAATGTGAGAAGAACTTAATGTGTATTAGTCAATTACTATGAATTTGGAGAAGCTACACCGGTAACATGAAGAATTTCAAGTGGTCGAGTTCTTATTTGGGTTAAAATGTCTGTAAGAATAAATCGGTTCGTGCACAAATTTTGAGTGTTAGAGATGTATTATCTCTAGACGAGGTGAGTGCATGCGTTCGGTGTGTATCTTTGAACTTTACAAGTGGAGTCAATAACATCACAACTCTAGCATCAATCTTAGGAGTGCTGAAAGAGGTGATCATGATAAAATGGGAGGTGGTCGTGGCAGAGGTTGTGGACCTAGGAAGTGTGCATTGTGGGCAATCAGTGTTATCATGTGTGACCGCATACGTGCATATGCGCATATCCATATGCAATCATGGCACATATGCGAACTCATATGTAGCATATGCGAAAATATGCGATCGCATATTGGCCATGGCATATTGAATATTTTATTTTTGTTTTTGCAATATATATATATATATATATATATATATATATATATATATATATATATATATATATATATATATATATATATATATATATAAAACATTTTGCCTATAAAGGCTTCCAAATCTCATCCATTTCCAATATTCTCACTCCAAAACTCTCTTACTCTATTTGTCTCTTACATTTCTTAATTGCAAGTGGTCTTAATCTCTCTCTCTCTCTCTCTCTCTCTCTCTCTCTCTCTCTCTCTCTCTCTCTCGTATTTCCTACTTCCAAGTGATCTTAATCTCTCTCTCCTACATTCCCTCTTCTCTTGGAAGTTGAAAAATCAAGATTCAAGTACTTTCAAGTTTCAAGGAAGATAGCTTGTTGATTTTCTACAATAATAAATAAATAGCTTGTTGATTTTGTTGTTACTTCTTATTAACAATATTGTTAAATGTGGATGACTTTGATGTTTAATTGATTTTATCTCTCTCAAATGTATTTTAAATATGTAAAATTAGTTATCTATTAACTTATAAAAGTTCTCCTTAGCTTCTTATATTTTTTTACTTTTTTGTTTGGAAAATTTCCCTATATATATATATTTCTAAAAAAAATGCGGTCTAATATGCGATTGTGTGATCACACATGATCGCATATGCGATTCGACACATTGTGGGAAATCTAATCATTTTATTGAAAAATGTTGAGACTTCTATGGACTAATCAAGCTTCCCACACTAGAGAAAGAAGCTGGCCTCCTTTGGCTAATTCTACATCCACTACTCTGCAAACATGTATTATTGGTGAGATGATTACTCTGACTCAAGAAAAATATTTCAAGCTGTTGAACAATGTACACAATCAATTTATTTCTAATACTTTTGTAACTACTTTCATCCCAATTGTTACATTCATGGCCTCAAGTATGGCTTAACATACTTTATAGGTAATTAACTTTAAAGTGTGCGAACATGTGACAAGTCAATTTAATGTGTTTTCTTCTATTCATGGCTTATTAATGGGCTCTTTTGTTATCTTGGATGATGGTACCCAATCTAAAGCATTTAGAATAGGTATCATTCATATAAGTCCTCTTTTTCATTATCCTCCATTTTATTTGCTCTAAAATTTCTTCAAATTTTGTCTATTAACAACCTTACCAAATTTCTTAATTGTTGTGTTACTTTCTATCATTTACATAGTGTTTTTTAGGACCTAAAGACAAAGAGGAAGATTGATGAAAGACATAAGCATGGTTAGTTGTACCATGTTGATTGGCACGACAACACAAAAAAAGCCATGTTAGCATATTAGTGGCATTGTCGTCTAGGTCATCCATCATTGAAGATTCTTAAGAGTATCATTCATTCCTTGTCATCGATACTATATCTAAAGTGTAGTGTGAGTTGAGCAAGCATCACTTTGCTATTTTTCCACCGTGTGTTGAGAAGCACCATTTAGTTACTTTATCTTTGGTTGATTTAGATGTTTGAAGTCCAATTAAAATATTTAGTAGATCTGTGTTTAAGTATTTTATTGTATTTATTGATGATTATTCGAGAATGGCATAACTTTATTTAATGAAAGATAAATTTGAATTATTTTTATTTTTAAGACTTTCTATGTGAAAGTACAAAATCAGTTCAATTCAAAAGTGTATGTGTCTTAGCTTAATAATTTCAAGGAATACATGTCCCAAACTTATTTAACAAAAAAAAAAGAAGCATAAATCATATTTTAGATATCATGCGCACACACCACACAATAAAAAGGGATTGCAAAAAAATGAACTAAAAAATTGTCACTTTCTTGAGGTCACTCATGCTCTCTTAATTCAAATAAATGTTCCTAAGAGTTTTTGAAGTGATATAGTATATGCAGGATGTTTTCTAGTAAATCAGATGCCCTCGTTTGTTTTAAAGGATTGACATCCTTATTATGTTTTGTTTCAAAATACTCAATTGGTTCCTCTATCTCCTAAAGGCTTTGTGTGTGTGTGTGTGTGTTTGTTTTGTTCACCAATTGGAGTTTAGCTATGATAGGTTTGATCATTGATTGAGCAATTAAATGTATTTTTCTTGGATATTATTGCGCACAAAAGGGTTATTGTTATTATAATCTATCACTTCAAAGACAAAATGTAGAGTAGATGTTACCTTTTTTTTTAGTATACTCCGTTCTCTTCAAAAGATAATAAATCTCTTGCTATAAAAAATTTTCTCATACTTATTGCGGACAATGAAGTCATCTAACCTCCATCTACTGCATCTTCGATTCCTACAATACCTTAGCTGAATGTACCCTTATGACGAAAACAAATAAATGATATAGTCAAGCATGACGTGCCGTCCAATATATTTTCTTTAGAAACTTGTAGTCTAGTGAGCTTTCCAAATACATCTAATATTCCTATTACCCTAAGAACATATAAGCATACATATATTGATCATTCCACCTCTAAATATATTTCCTTTCATTACTATCTCCAAATTTTCACTACTTTACTATGTTCTGTTTTTCTAACTTTGTTTCCCAAGTCATATGAGGAAGCGCTATTACATAAGGGTGTATATAAACGGACTATGGAGGAAGAGATTGATGCACTTCATTACAATGCCACTTGAGAACTTACCATTCTTTCAATAGGTAAATGTGCTATGGGTTGCAAATGAGTCCACTCATCCTGATGACATGGTTGAAGGCTCGCATAGTCGCTAGGGGGTATACTCAAGCATTTGGTGTTACTTACGGTGAAACACTTATCCTATGGCCAAGTTAAATTCCATTCAAGTTATATTGTCTACAGTTGTTAATCCTAACTAGCTCATCTTCTAATTTGACATAAAAAATATCTTACTTCGTTGTGATCTTACAAAGAAAGTTTATATAGAGCAATTTCTCGGATTTTTTGTTTAGGGGGAGTCTAACAAAGTGTGTAAGCTACAAAAGGCAATTTATGGGTTAAAATCATCTCTAAGTGCATGGTTTGACTATGTAGATGATATTATTATTATTGAAAGCAACAAGGGAATTGAAGAACTAAAGAATCTTCAACAACATTTTCTCACAAACGATTTGAATTATCTTTGATACTTAATTAGTTTAAAAGTAACTAGATCCAAAGGAATTAACCTATCTCGACATAAATAGATTTTAAATTTAATAGGTCTTCTTAGGACTAGGCTAGTTGACACTCAAATAAATTCTAGTCACAAGCTTATAAGTGATCAAGCAATTACCAACTTTGCATTACTTCAAAGGAGCAGCAAGTCAAGAAAATATAGTCACATCAAAGAGCAGAATATGGTGGCCCAATTGAGTGCTGCTCATACCTTCTATGAGTTTGAAGTACATCAAGAAATTGTTGCGAGGAATGAGATTTACAATGCACCTACCAATACCATTATTTTGTGAAAATCAAACTGCTTCACACATAGTAGACAATCCGTCGATTACAAAAAAACCTAAACACATTAAAATCAACCGTTATTTCATACATGAAAAAGTTTATAATGACGAAATCTCTACTCCATATATTCCACTCAGGACCAATTTTGAATACGTTTACCAAGGCTCTTCATTACACTCAGACCACATATTCCAAGCTCAGCATGGATAGTATCTATACTTCAAGAGGGGTGCAAATATAGACCTACACAGATTCACTTAGATGAGTTATTTTGGTCTAACATAGAGAATTTTTTGCTTTTGTTATTGACAATATTTTTGTAATTACGTAACTTTCATAATATAAGGGGGTAAACTCTACTTCAGTCCTTTCTCCTCTCTGCGCATTCTCTTCTCTCTCTTCTTCTCTATTCCTTCTTTTTTTCACTAATCTACAAACTCCAACCACCGTTTCCAAACACTTTTCATACATCCACTCCACAGGATAGCATTCCTCTGGTGGGCCCTACCCTTGATGAGCCATTCCCATGTATCGAACAGGTCACATGATTCTAAAAAGGTCAATCAACTGTCAATATTCAATGGACCAGCATATGCTCAACAGAGGGTTCATCTGACCACCTTTTTTTCAGAGCACATCCCACTCACTGTAGGGCCCACGACATGAATGCTCTGGCTTCTCATGTGCAAGATAGAAAGTTGAAGGAAAGAAAAAAGAAAAAAGAAAAAAAAAAAAAAAAGAAAAGAGAGAGAGAGAGAAACAACGACGACGACAACATCAATTGGATCCTTTCCCATTTCTAAGTGGCCCACTGCACAGATATTATTTTTTGAAGTGGTCAAAAACATAGCAAATGCTCAGATAACAACCATCTTTTTACCAATGTTAAAATTTTCCAAAGCTCGACTCATTGAAGTATTCTACACTTTCCACAAATACATGCCTGCATGCGTACATGAAAAAAGCATAAATATAGAACACAAAGATGGGCAAATTATTAGGAAACTGCAGCAAATTCCCATATCTTTACAGTCCCGTCATCGCTCGCCGAAGCTAGAAGTCCAGGATCCTGAACCAAGATAAGGCACACAATGAATAATCTTATGCAAAATTCAAATTGTCAGAAGCGATTCTCAATTTCATGTGTGATGTGTAGCTGGTGCGTTCAATTTTCATTCCTTTTCTTTTAGAATGCTTGATAACTAGGATATTTGGGTCCAAAATGGTATTCTACCAACATATGTCATGCGTCGGAGATAGAATGCTTGATAACTTGGATATTTGGGTCCAAAATGAATTCTATCCTTCTATCAAATTGGAGCCTCAAAAAGAGAAAAAAGGAAAAATAAATAATTAAACAAAACAATAGTCCAGCCGATAATTTAAACGATCATTTTTTTTTGAAAGCCTATAATTCAAACAATCATTGAGTGGAAAATGAAACAGCAATAAATAAATACAGCTCACCTTGGGATTCCATTGCACTGAATTTACATCCATGTCGTGGGCCCTTTCCTTCTTCAATAGCATTTTGTAAGATGGCCCATTCACCTATTTGGTGTACATTTGATGTATAAGAATATCCAGCAAGTACTGGAAATAATAATAATACTAATAACAACAACAATCTAGAGAGTGTGCATTGATTGATAAAGACGAGCATTCATTTAACACGTCTTCAATTGTTTGATACACTAATCAATCACAACTTTAATTGGATGGTGGCTTGCTGTTGCGCCCCAACCTTGAGGTCTCATATTCAATGTCCAACCCCGGCATACTTATCAGAAACAAATCGAGTTCACTGTATACATACATCTTTCTCAAAATCCGATAGGGTTGGATTGGCTGTAAAATTAGTTTCATTACTTCATATGAGAGAAACAAGATGGGCTTCAGATAGCCTATAGGAAATGGAGGCTCGCACTCCAACAGCTCACATTGGGGCAACCAGAACTGTTGATCTGATGGGCTACATGGACAGACCACTCACATGGAAGCCCAACCGATCAATGGCTCTGATCCCTAGAAGTATGCCATGTCGCAATTGACTAGCAAGCTTCCACCTCCAATAGGCTCTTGCAAACTTCCCTATAATCTGCCGGAGTGACGTAACCATGAGTATTAAACAAAAGGGATTTTTGGCACAAAAGTCCTCAGGTGTTGTCATTTACCAAATAATGCCTCCTCTAATTGAAATTATCAGGAGGCAGTTTTTTGAGGAGAAAACTACCAAAATCCCCTCTATAATCTTCTTCTTCTTCTTCTTCTTCTTTTTTTTTTGAGGAAAGAATAAACATATATATATATATATATATATATATATATATATATATATATATAGGGTTAGCTTGTTAGTACACACCCATGTCAGTACACACACTCCATGTTAGCCACCCCCACTAGGGATCGATACCAAGACCTCAAGTGTTGAAATGAGGTATCTCCACTCAGTCTGACAGTTGAGCTATGGATCTGGGTTTAAGAATAAACATCTATTGCTGAAAGATAAAGAGATCCTGAATACAGCACAGAAAACAGAAAAGGAACAAAGCTGAGAGAGAATAGAGGCTGATGGCAGGTTAAACGAAGAATTTTAAAAAAGCCGCAGCCTGCAGCGCCATCTCCTATCCACCAGATTGGACCACTCGTGAGCTAAATCATTTACAGATAGACCACAATTTTGAAAACAACTAAGCCCATTCAATAATCCATCCTTTAATTTTCTCTATCAAGGCCTCCGTTGATATTTGAGCAACTTTAAAGATCTTGTCGTTTCTTTCTTTCCAGATCTCCCAGCAAATAGCAAGAGGAAAAAGGTTAGACTCAATTATTCTAATACTCTCAATTAGTTCTCTTCTTAAACATTGCGGTGAAGTGGAGAATATGGGGCCCATGTGGCATGTATATGACATCCAACCTGTCCAACGTATACACTCCATGATGATCAGTCAAACCAAACACATGGCTGACCAAATCATAAAGATGGGTTACACGTGAATTTGAATATTTTGGGTGGTCAACATTGTTTTCTAATGGTCTGTCCCACCTTATGATTGGATTTGAATATTTTGGGTGGTCAACATTGTTTTCTAATGGTCTGTCCCACCTTATGATTGGATTGTCCAGATTTTTGGTTCATCTGATTATCATGGTGGGTTGCATTTGTTGGATGGCTTGGATGTCGTACACATTACGTGGCCCCAGAATTCTTGGCTTCACCACTTTCTAAAGAAAAATATAAATAAAAAGGGTACTTTGGTAATTATATCCCTCACAAGGTGCCTTCCCAGAATTTCAATTACCTGAGGCACTATTTGGTAAAACCCCAATTGCTGAGGAATTTTGAGGTAAAAATCCCAAAGCAAAATTATTTATAATTTCTTGATCAACTAGATTTGATTTATGTAAAAGCTAAAACAATAGTAGATAAATCTAACACTTAAGTGTATTTTCTAATATCATACACATCTGAATGAGATATCGACAGTTTGAGGTGGGAAACAGTCAGACTCAATTCAGGTGTGGGCTTGCCAAGATCTCAAACTCAATATGAAAAAATACCAGTCAAGCAAAGCAACCAAGTCCTTTTCAATGCATTACTACCAAGCTCAGAAACAACCAATTTCGTGAGGGGGGATGTACCTAGGAAATGTGGTGGGCCTTGAGTGAGATCCTGCTGTGCTTGAAGCAAAGCAATCAGTGTAGTGCATAGATTTTTGTTCAGTTTGAATAAGGAGATTGTGACCCATCTTCATTTTTTCCTCTCTTGGGCCTGTTTGGTTCTTGGAATTCATTCCCTGGTTCTCATTTTTCCTGGGGAATGCTAAAGAAGGCCTAGTATTTCCTGGGGAAAGATTAAACCTTGTTTGGTTAATACTCTGGGTTTTTGGGAAACTGCAAAAAGTCTAAAATTATGTTTTACTTTTTGGAGAAGAAGCTGGGGAATGGAATTCCTAGGGAATGTAAAAACCAACCAAAAAGTATGAATGAAACATATTTTTCAAACAAACCAGCAAATTACTAAGTCAAGAAATATAAAAACCAGCAATCAAATACCCCTTAATATTTTGCTCGTTTCTCAGAGCATGCTAACGCTAATTGGAGTAGGATTTCCATCCAACTCTCACCATAGGCACCAAAGCTGCATGTGAGATCCACCAAAAATTAGGCTGTTCATCATCAGATGAGCCAGACACGTTTTTTGAATGTGGACCGTTGTTGGTCAATCCTTTCGAAATGTCCATTTTTAAAATACACGCACAGTACACCTACTGACTGGACCATACTAACTTTCAGGCTACCACACAAAGGGTAGGGCTGAATGGGATGAATGTCCCAAACCTCAAACAAGTGTAGCAATTGCACGCATGACGAGACTAGGATCCAATATCCAACTCTAATATGTAGCATTTACTGAAAGTGATTTGAAAGGGATGAACCATCAAGGTGGGCCCCAAATGATGGACAGTCCATCAACGATCGGACCTTTGTAGTATTATCAACACAGATCACCCATTTCCATAGCCATTGATTGAATGGTTAAGATCATCCAATCAAACTGATTTAAGAGGGATGGGCAATCAAAAGTGGGCCCCACACAATGGACAATCAATATCAACGATTGGACCTCTTCTAGTAGGATCAATATGTATCATCCATTTTCATATCCGATGATCAAAGTTTTTATGACATTTTCTAGACCCATATAATGGGTCCCATGCCTATTGATGTGTGTCGTGCAGCCCATTTACATGTGTTGGGATATATACAGCAGATCCATATTTCCACAGTATACAGGACAGAATGTTGTTCATAGGATAAGTGTAGTTGAAATAAGGATATTGAGATGGATCAATAGCAAAACAAGGATAGAATTAGAAATGAAAGAATTCGAGGGAACTTGGGTAGCACCAATAGGTAATAAGATGAGGGAAAGTAGACTTAGATGCTTTGGTCAAGTGCAATAAAGAGACCAAGAACTGTGCGTTTTAGGAGTGAGTTGGTATAAGTTGAAGGCTCTAAAAGGGCAAGGTGAAAGCCCAAAAAGATGTGGGTGGAGGTAATAAGAAAAGACTTGATGACCTATGGTCTAACTGAAGTTATGGCCCTTGATAGAGTAGAATGGCGGAAAAGGATTCATGTAGCTGGTCCCAATTAGTTGGGATAAGGCTTAGATGATGATGACCCAATATTTCCACAATGTGTACTAACAACGTAGCCAGGTCAAAATTTAAGTAGAGAGAGATTTTCACCCTTTTATGTTGTAGTGTAAACAACTGTAGAAAAATAATTTTCATAGGAAACGATACACCAAAATAGCAAACATAGTAAAACACTTGTATGGTAAAAACTATAACTATCCAAATGGATGCATAAGAAAATACTTGACAGCATAAGTGACTCAGGGAAGGACGTGAGGTCGAGCACCGTCTTCCTCAAGATGATAAATATTCCGAATCCACGGAACTTCTCTGGACTCCTCACAGAGACTTCTCGAATCCACGAGGAATGAAGGCAGAAAATAAAAATAATTTCTAATAAATTCGAAATTGATTAATGAATCCAACAAAACGAGTTCACACCCCTTTAAATAAGGGAACCAAGCAATAGGAAAGAAATCAGACTCAAACTACAACTAAAACTCCTAGAATTCGCAACTTGCTATAAATAGTAAACTTACTATTTATAGACGGTCGTGATGTCTACTAGTGCGCAAGGTTTTCGGCCAAAAATAGTAAGTGTCCTATTTGGCTTCACCAAACCGTTCTCCTAATTATCCTAAGCACTTTTCATGTTGGACACAACTCCTAAAGCCCAATGGATGAAGAGTTATAATAAAACTAAAACTTACTATTTATAGTAAAAACGAAATTAAAACGGGAAAACGACCATCGATCAGGGGGTTTCTCGCAAATCCGGGCTGCGCAACCCGGCGTAGCGGGGTTGGTTAGCTAAAGTAGCTCGTTCTGCCCCAAATTCACATATTTTACGTCAGATAACTCATTCCGGATTGTGAGATACGCCCGATCTAAGGTCCGATGGTCCGGATCACTTCTGTCGCCGACCGTGCCTTTTCTAATCCATCTTGGCCATGAAATTGTCCACGACCCGCTCTACATCAATAAGGCATTTGCATATGCAAATTCTCTGCAGACAAACAGGCCTATGTGTTTTCTATTTGCACAACCTTGAGCTCAGAAATATTTCCATCCACGAAGTCCGATGGGAAATCCAGTCACATCAACTTTTTCTAACAACCAGAACAAAGGTATCCTGCATGAATTTAGATCCCTCCATCTTTTGATTTCGTCACACAAAGCATAAGGGAGAGTGGGAGCATACTCAGGTGCAGTGCAGGAGCAGGGAACCAGCAAGATTAAAAAGATTTAGAAGGTTCCTAAAACTATGCTTCTGAGATCTAAATCTTTGAATAGAGAAACCATACTTCTAAAACTCACCGAATCGACTCAAAATGGCTTAGTCAACTCGATTCGGCGAGATTTAGAAATCACGCTGAGTCGTGCTGACTCGACACAACTCAAGTTGATTCGAACCAAGGCACTTGCCTTGTCAAGTCAATTTACTAAAAATAATCTTTACTAGGGAAAGAGAGTCAAACCTGTGGCACAAAAAGCAACTTTTTTACCAGCAGGCTACAGCACATCTTGTTGATTGGTGTTGTATTCTATATATTTCATATACAAACATAAATGCTTTATTTACTATTAATTCAATTATTTTTCAGTTTTAAATTATTAAATATTGAGTCGAGCCAGATCAAGTCTTTGAATCAACCATACCCAGCTGCACATTGAGTCGAGTTTTTGGGTTTTTGAAATATGAGAGAAACTTCCAAAATAAAGCATTGACATGATTTGTTTTTTTCTAAGAATAAATATTATACATCTCAGATGTTAATTTCCACAAAGATCAGTAACACTAATATAAGCTACAATATGAGTTACCTTACCAGCAAAGCAATCATCTTTAGTTTAAAGCAATCATGATAGTTGCTAAAAAGAAGAGGGATGTGACCTTACCAAGTCATCTTTGCTCTCGACGAAAAGACGTATAGCATCATCGGCTGCTCCGCTAGCAATTACACCATCCCTATTTCGCACGTGAATGAAAATCGTTACTAGAAATGTATCTGCGCTATCTGGACATGACAATGTGGAGTCTTAAGTTGCAAAAAGATTAGTTGGATGCAAGGTATTCCATATTGGTATCGGTTGGCGTAACGGAGCCCACTGATACGGATACGGGGGTGTAACAGTGATACAGGGGCATAACGGCCCATAACGGTGCAATTTTTATTTTTTATTTTTGCCAAAAAAAAATGAAAAAATATAGATTAAATCCGGAATATTCTAAGCATTCCAAATATACATTCATTTATAAATTGAAACATGTTTATGGTAGTGTAACAGTCCACTCTTTGGTGAGAAGTTGTACCAGACTGTCTGATGAATTTATGAACCAGACAACCTGGATTTGACTGCAAAATTCATATATTTAATTTTCTAACTATCTAATATCAATGATAGATATATTAGAATTTTTTTTTTTTTAAAAAAAAAAGGCCAAAAATAGTACATAAATAGAATATTATAAAAAAAAATAAAATCACATCCAAAATCTGTAAAATGGACATTAATATGTTCTAATAAGATTAACACATCATATTCTACCATTAAAACAACAACACATTAAATAAAAAATGATTTTTTGAATTTTAAAAAAAAAAAAGGGCCAAAAATAGTGCGTAAATAGAAAAAAATTATAAAAAAAATATAAAATCACATCCAAAATCTGTAAAATGGACATTAATATGTTCTACTATGATTAACACATCATATTATACCATTAAAACAGCAACACATTAAATAAAAATGATTTTTGGAATTTTTTTTAAAAAAAGGACCGAAAATAGTGCGTAAATAAAAAAATTTATTAAAAAATAAAAAATCACATCCACAATCTGTAAAATGGACATTAATATATTCTACTATGATTAACACAACATATTTTACCATTAAAATAGCAACACATTAAATAAAAAATGATTTTTCGAATTTTAAAAAAAGGGGCCGAAAATAGTGCTTAAAAAAAAAGTATAAAATCACATCCAAAATCTGTAAAATGGATATTAATATGTTTTACTATGATGAACACATCATATTCTACCATTAAAACAGCAACACATTAAATAAAAAATGATTTTTCGAATTTCTTTTAAAAATGGCCGAAAATATTGCGTAAATAGAAAAAAATTATAAAAAAAATATAAAATCACATCCAAAATCTATAAAATGGACATTAATATGTTCTACTATGATTAACACATCATATTCTACCATTAAAACAACAACATATTAAATAAAAAATGATTTTTCGAATTTAAAAAAAGGGCCAAAAATAGTGCGTAAATAGAAAATAATTATAAAACAATATAAAATCACATCCAAAATCTGTAAAATGGACATTAATATGTTCTATTATAATTATCACATCACATTCTACCATTAAAACAGCAACACATTGAATAAAAAGTATAAATACCTATTTTTGAGGAATTTCTGAAAAATGGCCCACGGAGCTTCGAACCAAGAAAATCCTTAATATAAGTTGTTTTTATCTGTAATTTCAAGCTAAGAGTGGTCGAAAATTGCTATAAAATGATTTAGGAAGAGTTTAGAAGAAAGAAGTATAAAAAAAAGTAAAAAAACGGACCTTAAAAAAGAAGAAAAAAAACTAGCCGTTATTGGACCGTTTACGCATACAGAATCAGGGGGGTGCCCATTTCGATCCTGTATCGCGTAACGGTCCAGACCGTTATTGTTCGCTTAGCATTCTTAGGGCGATTAGAGGAGGACGATTCCAATCGGGTGTAGTCGGAGGCTATTAAAATTGGTCTTTGTTTACTGACTATTTCTCAGCCCGTATTTGTGGAAAATGGCTAGTCGAATGCAATTGCATGGGTTTCAAGTGCTACTTTGGAACCTATGATGAGAAGCTTCATTGTTAAATTAGAGTGCAATGCTTTAGAGGGAATTGATCCAGTCATGAATGCCAGTCTAAGGTTTTAAATAGGTGCATCCAGTATGGTATCGTTGATCACCAATACAGCCCCATTTGGCTCAGGCTGTTTCGAGCCGATATAGGCCGATTCAGCCGTATCGTTCATGGGGGATACCGGTATGTATGGGGCGATACGTACTGGTTTCAGATGACTCTTTAAACCTTGTATGCCGTCCAAGCACAAGAGTGACAGGGTGTCTGCCTGTTTCCGCAAAAAGAGGGCTGTAACTATACTGCCAGAGTATACTTTACAATAACATGCTACGGTACCACTGCAACATGCACTGTGGTGCTCTTCTTGTTTAGGGTTTATTTGAAGTTATTTCACTTGGAAATAAATGGCAAAGACAAAAGGCCAAGATTTTTCCAGGATGATGTGTGGATGGGTGATAGGCACTTCATGATGATTTCCCAAGGCTGGCCAGTCCCTCCCCTAGGGTGGGCATCTCTGTTGCTAGTTGCTACTCGGTTGCTGGTTGGCGAGTGGTTTGAACCCCTTCATGCTGTAGAAACCTTCTAGAGAAGAAAGAGGAAGAGTTCATCACTGTCATTGAGACTCAAAAGCATCTTTCCATCCCTTTCATCAGTGGATTCTGCGGTTAGGACCGCATACGGTCTGCTCTGTTAGTCTTCTCCTACCGACAACTATGAACATACCACCTTTCTTTGGTTTTATGGTGCTCCACCCAAGGTCGTAGCATTTTCTTGGCTGATAGGCAGGAGGAAGGCGCTTACATTGGATAATATGTGTCAACGGAAGATGACTCTGTGTTTGTGGAACAAGGAGATATTCAACCTCATTTGCTAGGGAGTTGTATTATCTAATCTTGGACTTCTTTGGAAGTGCTTGTGTTATACCGAAGTCGATTGAAGGTTTCTTGCTCACTTGGCATGGAAGAGAAGTGGGGAAAGGGGGGAGTGTGGTTTGGAGATGGGCCTTGCAAGCCAGCCTGTGGGTTTTATGGGGAGAAGAATAATCAATGCTTCCGAAATATTAGCAGGTATGTTGCAGACGTCTTTAGAAGGGAAAAGTTTGATGTATTGGAATGGGCTTCGATCTCTAAAGTGATAGGAGATCTTCCTCTCTCTTCTTCCTCTTGGGCATATTTGTAATTCTTTGTATTCTTTAGCCGTTTTGGCTCCTCTTCAATAAAACCGTTATTTTCCCAAAAAAAAAAAGGGGCCAAGATTTTAGTAGGGCTTTCAGGGTTATAATGTGTGGGACTGACAGACTCTTCATGGCTGATGTTTGAAGTAGTGTTTTGATGTCTTTTTGCTAGAATCTCTCTTATTGTGGATGTGATCTCATAAATCCATGAGGTAAAGATCATCCAATTTTTATGGTCATTCCTCCATTATTCACTTTAGTGATTTCTGATTGTTTTCTAGGGTTTAAGGCAAAGTAGAGGACTACATTAGTTGCATGCACCATTATTCAGTTTTTATGGTGTATGCACATTAGTTTCATACACCATCTACCTCGTGCCGTTCCTACTTTGAATGCTGACTTCCGTTCCCACCATATTGACGAATCTCGCTCTCGGCAATTTCTCAGCCCGGAAATTTATAGGGAGATTTCAGATTTTGGCATTTTATCTCGTGATATTATCGGGAAACTCTCACTAAAAATAAAATATTTAAAAATATTATCATAAATTACTAAATAATTATAAAAAAGAGTATACAAGTACTAACTGAATTATTTTAAGTTGTAACTATTTTCTCTGCTGCAATCACGATAATTTTGTGATAAAGACTTTAAAAAATTAAAAACTTCTGAGATTTTGAAAATCTCGTCATGTTATTGTGATAATATCATTTAATCAAGCTTCCATAATGATATTGAGAGATTCTCAAAATCTAGGCAATATTTGTCACAATGGTTTCCATTTCCTAGCTGTTCATACTTGCTAACATTTTTAAAACTGACACTTCCACACTACTGCACGTGAATCTATGACGGGTGACCTTCATGCTTCTTGGAACCATATGCGGGTGCGATCATGTGTCGAGATGCATGTGAAATTCGCTGCTATAACCACTGAATGATGGTGTGTGATTACTAGAGAATAAAGCCTTACCTTTCCATCGCATATAGATATCAGAAATAATAAGCTCTATTTTCCATAGTGAAAAATCTCATTCTCAGCAATTTCATGCCATGGTAATTTATCAGAAGATTACGTTTTTCTCATGATATTATTGGGAAAATCTCACTGAAAATAAAATATTAAAAAATATTTATTACAAATTAATAAATAATTTCAAATTTTAAAAATATGGGTAAATATTTATTTTGATGAAATCGCAAAAATAGAAAACTGCTGAGATTTTGAAATTTTCACGATATTATTGTGATAATATCATGTATTGAATTTTCTGTGAAAATATCATGACATGTTCAATTTTTTTGGTGATCTTTGTCTCAATGCTATTTTCCAATCCCCACCATGCCATGATAGGAGAAAAAATACGCAGAAAGCTAAGAAAAAAAAAATGATAAGCTTTTCTTATAGATAAGATAAATATGAATTATGATATGTTAGAACCTTGACCAATGAACTGAGAATATAGTCCGGTCATGATATCCCGAGAGAGTGCAAAGATGTCTCCTGAAGGAACCAAGAAAACAATATAATCAGATGCATAAAGATAAAAGAAAGAAAAAAGATCATAAAAATATGAAAAAATGGCAATCCCTACTACATAGAGAATTGCAAAAATTAGTCCTTGCCTTCATATTAAATGAAGAGAAATGCTCCAGTGCTCTGCCTCTCAGAACACTATGCATTACAGTGCTCCTTGCATTGTTCACTAGAACAGTCCAATTGATTGATCTGAACTGTCCATTAAGTCAAGAGCACATTTCATGGACATTCACGCAAAAAATTCACAGATCGGATGATCCAATTCATCCTTGATTGGGTCTTATTTTCTATAGCCATCCTTTTTCTAGTCCATGGATGGGATAGCTAAGATGGCCCGATGAAAGTGATAGTTTTGAATCATAAGCAATCTATGATGTGCCCTAACAAATAAATGGACTAGATTGCTGATCGGGCCTATTTTGGAATAAATAACTTTGACATTCAACTTAAAGTCCATCCATCAAATGGTTAATATTTGTCAGATTGGTGGCACGTTTGCTTGGTGATCTAATGAACAGTTTGGATCAGTGGATTGGACTGGCTTAAGTGTCCAAATGCAACTAGGAGTGCTATAACTTATAGTGCTCTGAGAGCACTGGAGCACTTCTCTTAAATGAAAGTGCGATTAATTTTGGCAGATATGCTGCACTTAGGTAACCAAAACCTAATGCCTCCTGGTATAGAAGAACTGAACCAGAAAGTGTGCTGTGCCAGTACAACAATCATGCCACTACATGGAGAAGTTTCAGTTCAACTGCAGCCTACCTACCAAAAAATAAGAGCGGAACTAAAAGAATTATGTTGCATTAACTTTAACCATGCAGCTTACACTAAATTAAAATATTTGCATGACTTGGACTTAAAAATTATGAAGCAATACACACCCAATTCAGCAAGCAATTTGCAACACAGAATTCTCCAAATTTAAATAAAAGCCTGATAGATAGCTTTCAGTCCCAAATCCCAGAAAATCATAGTTCAAGAACTTGGTGACTCGACTAAACAAGATTGCCAGTGAAGTCATTACGAAATTCAGATGAGCATGACTCAGAATTGACTCGTCAAAACTCACAAAGACTAAAACAGAGTCGCTTGGTTGAAAAGAATACTTTGCCAGAGGGGGGAGACCAGCATAGCACAAGATGCGGTCATGTTTTTTTTTTTTTTTTTTCTGGCAGTTTTGTATATTTTACACGTATATCCCTACTCTAACTAGTACAATAAATGACTTGTCTACCAACTGGACATTGAGTCCAGTATTGTTTTCAGGTTTTTGAACTGCGCAATAAATAACAAATGCAACACTAGTATATCCTTAGGAGCATACATACTGAAGCAAATGGATGTAACATACTATTCAGAATACAGAAACAATCATCGAGAAAACTGAATACAAAACATGCATAAGAAAAAATCTTGAATGTTGTGAAGCATATGGGAAACTCAGCTGGGACGTTATGGAATGATTTACAAAAAGAATGAAGTGCACTACCACATCTGATGACAACAACCACATGCTGGAACTAAAGAGCATACAATATCTTCCCAACAGGTAGACGGCAGTGTTCGATCTGAAAGCAACTAAAATTGAAAATGCAACTTTAAGATATGAATTAATCGTCATCAAATCACATAGCCTGCTTCTTCTCAAAGCATATTTTATTTACAACACGCATCAGAAACAATATCAACCTCATGAATATGAGAATGTTTAGATTTGGGAAGGCCTCAGTACACACATGATCCAGATGGAAATCATGGATCACATAAATGGATAAATCAAGTAATTTACATATTTTCTCAAACATCACAGACCTCATGAATATGAGAATTTTTAGATTTGGGAAGGCCTCAGTACACACAGATGATCCGGATGGAAATCATGGATCACATAAATGGATAAATCAAGTAATTTACATATTTTCTGAAACATCACGGACCTCTGTTACCGAATTCGCTTTATAGTAGCACAAACCATGAATTGGTTGAAACATCCTGGTTCACAAAATGGTCTCCTTTGGTAGTAATTTACACATTTTCTCAAATATCACAGACCTATGTTACCAAATTTGCTTTGTAGTAGGACAAACTATGAATTGGTTGAAACATCCTGATTCACAAAGTGGTCTCCTTTGGTTCAATACAATCCCCTGAACCATGCAAACCAAGGAACCACAAAGGGTGTGGAATCACTTAGGCCTATTATTTAGGTTATACAGACAAACAAGCTCTTTACATTAAAATCTGGTAAACTAGATATTGAGCTTTGCTAACCCACAAACATTTGCAATAAAGCTAACGTATATGCTACACGTGCCCGCATGGCATGATAGGTCCAAGATCCAATCCATCCGTGAGAATGGCACCACAGTATTGATGCCCTATCCAAGAATCAGGTTGATCCACAGGTAAGGTGGGCCACAGTTTTCAAAACAAATGTAAGGCTCTGAAAAAACTTGGCCGAAGTTTTCTAACCCATCCACTAGTTTCCAATATTGGGGCCCACATGCTTATTGGAAAAAGTGTACAAGGCCAGAAAAACCTGATGGATGTATTAGATCTTGCACCTATGTGCACATACATGAGCTTTATTGCACATGTATGTGCTTAGCAAAGCTCCTAGAAATCTGACTCAATCTTTTAACAGTTACGAATTGCCCTTTTATTTTCAAAATATATCTGAAATATCCTCACCTTCTTCTGTACTCTTTATATGATCACCCCACCAAAGAGAAATTGGAGAACTACTGCTAATGACATGGGTCCATTTGAAAGTTGCAAAGAGAGTCCAAACCAAGCAACATGACAAACCAGGTAACTTACTTCCAAATAAATAGCATAATTTAACCCAAAACAAACATCTGATGAAGTGAAGCACGGGCCGGAGCATGGATGAGCAGTTTGTGATTCTCTTATAGGATTAGATTGTTTCAGGCCTAGCAGTTTTCCCAATTATGCAAGATTTAGACCCATTTCTATAAAGGCTGCAGTTAAGGAGATCTTTGTAAACAAAATGGGATCTGCAATTGCAGTTTTTATCATTGAATAGAAGAAATGCATTTTGGTGTATTTCTTTGTGCCTTTGGGGTTTCTTTTGAAGTGCCCACGCAGAGGATATTTGTTCCCTACAATGGATAAACTTAACATTTCAACGTAATACCACCAAATTCACAAACTCTGAACCTTCTACTTGTCGGGATAGTACACAGATTCTTCATAAGCACTGCCAAACTAATCTTCACCACACCAAGCTCCTTTACAAGTTCCTTTAGAGGATGATAACCCCACCAATCATTTTCTGTGTTTGAGATGGACGTAGAGTTTTAGGGAGGAATATACATGATTGACAATCCATGGTCCCTACTGCTGCAAATAAAAAATTAAAAAATCCAGCCAACAACCTCACTAGCAAGCTTTTGATATCAGTATTTAGAGAGAGGGGAAATATGGATACAATACGCCCAATATGTATCAAATAGTTAGAATCTTGCTTGCTAGACAAGGTATCCGGCAGTATGTAGGTAGTATCATGTATTCTATTCCCTTGATTTGCCCTTTTGTTTTAATGAAGTTCATTAACCATAAAAGAATAAAAACATGCATGTCCATTGCTTATTCGTAAAAGACAACTTATTAATTCAATCGTTCATTTTGTATTTAGTTCTTGAAATTCAAGTAGGAAAAGACCCAAAGAGCAAAAATTGAGGATGTTGATACATTTTTTTAAAAAAAAAGAAGAAACATAAACAGGCAGAGATGTCACATGCAGCATGCTCCTCATATAAATATTGTTGTTTCCAATGATGACAATGCGACAGCGATTAGAAAATATAATAATCACAAAGATAAAAGGATAGCAATGATTTATTACTAACGGTACTTGAGGCTTTCAATAAACTCAGCCTGGTAGTTATTGCACCAGTCAGTCCCCAGCCCAGTAAAGGAGGATCGATATCAGGTGTGCAGCCAGTTATTGAACATTTTTGCCAAGCTACCATTTCATAAAGCCAACCAAAATTAGCTAGGGAAACATGATGGTGGTGGTTATGATTTTTTTTATTTTTTTATTTTTTAGGGGGGGGGGGGGGGGTTATGGCTTTTGAATTTCTGAGTGGAAAACAATGCATTAAATTGAAAATGAAGTTGGTTAATAAGGACCATGTATTTCATAAAACCGACTGAAATTAGCTTGGAAAAGGCTATGATGGTGGGGGTTATGGTTTTTGAATTGATGAATTGAAAATAATGTATTTAAATTGTGAATGAAGATGATCAATAAGGATAATTTATTTATAAGTGTCTCTTCTTACAGTTATTTTCTTACGGAAAGCATAGTTTTGAAAGACAGAATTACTTTCTGGATTGGGGTATGAATTCTCTATTGATTGCTTGAAAAATCATGCAATATTAGAGAAGAGGATTACAAGAAGATGCTGCAATATGGATCCATTTCTTCTTCTTCTTTTTTTCTTTTTTGAAAAGTAGCTGATTTTATTAAGGGCAAAACAACCCAGAGAGGAACAACAAGCCACGGGCGTCGAGGAAGCGACCCAGCTACAAGACTAAGAAATCCATATTACATCCCTTAGTTTTGGAGTTGGCCTCCAGGCCCTCCACCCATTCGGCAATCAACAATCTAACTCTGAAAGCGACTCTGTTTGCCTCCATTTTGGAATTATCGAATCACCTGGCATTCCTTTCCTCCCAAACCGCCCACCAAATGGCTAGAAGTGACATTCTCAAGATTTCCTTCTTGATATTAGGAAGGGATGCACCATGCCACGCCAACAAACAAGAATCCACCGCACTTGGCATGGTCCAAGTAACTTGGAAGCGAACCAAAATATCCGCCCAAATCGGCTTCAAGAAGGAACAACGCAAAAACAAGTAGTCGATGGACTCTCGATCTTGCATACACATGCAACACATGTTCGGAATAACCATGGCCCTTTTCCTTAAATTATCTATTGTGAGATTTCTCTTCCTTCCCACAAGCCACCCAAAAGCGGCTATCTTTGGGGGAACAGAGTAAGACCAAAGGAATTTAGAACAACACTACTCTCTGGATTGCCCGTCAAAAGAGAGAAAAAGGACTTGACCGAAAACTGACCCGAGGGATCTACTTTCCACACCCACTTATCCAAATCGACTTCGTTTGGGGCGCAAGGGGAGAAACGCGCCAAGACCAAGAGGCCGACATAATCGGAAACTTCTTCGTCTCGGAGGTTGAGTCTACAAGGGGGGGCCCACACCACAAATCCTCCAATGCGAGAGAAGCAATCAACCACGAAAGCGAAGTATCTGGCGCCAAGTTGAAGATAGAGGGAAAGACGTCCTTTAGAGCGTAGTCGCCAACCCATTCGTCCTCCCAAAATCTGATTTTTTGTTGTTGTCTAGGGAGAACCCAACACCTTTCAAGAATGAATCTTTGATGGCAGAGACATCTTTCCACAAGGCAGTGGCCATAAAAAGAGTGGAATCTCTAGTCCACCAACCGTCCCTGGAAATTCCATATTTACAAGGACCTCTTTCCAAAGGGCCCCATCTTCCTCCCCATACCTCCAAGCCCACTTGCCAAGCAATGCCAAATTCATAGCTTTGAGGTCCTTGATCCTGGCTCCTCCCTTGACGTACAGTTTACAAAATGCGGCCCCCCAAAGACAAATATATGCTTCTCCATCTTGCTAGCATCCTCTTGACTCTTTTGATCACTTTTTTCCCACAAATGCTTAGCTTGCTTGCCCACACAAAGAGGGATCCCTACAAAAGTAGCTGGGAGAGATCTGACCACACAACAAAAAATCTCTACGAACCACTCCACTTCATGGGTCTCCATCCGCACACCAAACATTTTGCTTTTGGAAAGATTGACTTTTAAGCCCAAAATAGCTTTGAAGCACTTAACAATGGTGCACATATTCTCCACCATCTCCTGAGAAACATCACAAAAAAGGAGCGTATCATCCGCAAATTGAAGGTGCAAAATAGAAGAAGGCATACCTTCTATCAAGAAACCTAGAATAAGGCCTTCTTCTTGGCCCTTTTGGAGCATGTTGCTTAATGCCTCCATAATCATGATGAAGAGGAAGGGAGACAAAGGATCTCCTTGCCTTAGACGCCGGGAGATACCGAAGAAGCCTTTGGGGGAGCCATTAATGAGAACCGAAAAACGGGTTGAAGAAACGTACTCCCGAATCTAGAATCTCCATTTCGAGCCACAACCCAATCGCCTTAGCATATAGTCGAGGAAAGCCCAATCAACATGATCGTAGACCTTTTCAATATCAAGCTTGCATATAATCCCTATTTGTCCCCCGATGTGTCTAGAGTGAAGGCATTCATGAGCACTAATAGCATTATCTAGAATAATAGTTGTTGAAAACCTTCTCAAGCTGGATCGATGACCAAGAATTGGTGGATCTTCCTTTGATTGGGGCCAGATTCATTTGGTCTAATGAACGGGCCAACCCAACTCTCCTTAGGCTCGACAGATTTTGGTTTCGACAAATTTGATAGAAGCCTTCCCTTTAATCTCCCAATCTATACTCCCGAGACCCACTTTTGATCACAGCCCGCTCCTATCAGCAGACGTTGAAAACTGGGGCCCAAAACCGTTCTGATTTGACATTTCCTGGCTGAAGATAAAAAGTTTTCAACAACTTATTCAGGAATGGTGGGCAGATCTCAAAGTGGAGGGCTATGCAGGTTTCAGATTGTGCAAAAAGTGGAAATTATTGAAAATCAAGATAAAGGAGTGGAAATCAGTTGAGTTTCGCAAGAGGGAGTTGGAAACGAATGATATCCTTGCCGAACTGCAGTCAATTGATTCCAATACTGAAACAGATCAGATTTCAATAGATCAACGGATCAAAAGACTTCAATTAATAAAAAACTATTCAACCAGGGTCCTTGAAGACGAAATTTCCTAGAGACAGAAATCGAGGAGCAAATGGATATAAGGAGACAAAAACACAAGATTTTTCCACTCTATAGCCTCTGCTCAAGCAAGAAACAACAAAATTATCAGTCTGGTGGTGGATGGGGTCCAAACAGAGGACAGAGCGAATAACAGTAGAAGTTATTCAATATTTCAGAAACCTGTTCTGCGAAGAAGGATGGGCTAGGCCAAAGCTAGATCAACTCCATTTTAAGCAGCTAACTTGAATCTTAGTTCTCTCTTGAAGAAGTTAAAGGAGCAATAGATGAATTACAAGGAGACAAGGCCACAGGTCCAGATGGATTCCCGATCATATTCTTTCAAACATTCTAGGATATCTTAAAGGGAGATATTTTAGATTTCATATCAGAATTCCACGACAGAGGCAAAAGAATTAGGGGCTTCTTTCATAGTTCTCATCCCAAAATGCCCGAGAGCAGAATCCGTAAAAGATTACAGACCGATCAGTCTTTTGGGAGGCCCTTATAAGATTCTAGCTAAAGTTTTGGCATCCCATCTTGAAGGTGTGTTAGGAAAGATTATTTATGACAACCAAAGCGCATTTATTCCAAGTAGACAAATCACTTATGGTGCTCTAATTGCGTCAAAATGCTTGCACTCCTGTTATATATCCAGTTGCAAGGGACTCATATGTAAGCCTGACCTTTAAAACGCATACGACCACCTAGACTGGACTTTCCTTCAATACATGCTGAATCGGATGGGTTTTAGGGAAAAGTGGATTCGATGGATGGTGGAATGTGTCCGCTCTGCTTTCTTTTCCGTATTACTTAATGGATCCCCAAAAGGATTCTTTAGTAGTTCTAGAGGACTAAGACAAGGCGAACCTTTATCCCCATTCTTATTTCTAATCGTTGGTGAGGCATTATCTAGAATATTGAGAAAGGGTTAAGAAGGCATAGTCAGCGGATTCAAGGTGAAAGGTATGAAAAATTCAATATCTCATATTCAGTTTGCCAACAATACCCTCCTATTTTGTGAAGTAGAGCAGACAAAAGTGAGTAATCCGTGCACTATCTTTCGATGCTTCAAGGCAGTCTTGGGTCTCAAAATCAATCTTGCAAAATCAAAGATGTTTGGCGCAAATATGGAGGAAGAAGAAATACAAAGTTACACTGACCTTTTCGACTGTCCAATGGGAACTCTTCCAACAACGTTTGTAGGCCTGCCTTTATGTATAGGGAAACCTCCGAAGCGCTTATGGGACAAAGTAATTGAAAGATTCAAGAAATATCTGGCTAGACGGAAATGCAAATACCTATCTTTGGGAGGTTGGCTAACTTTGATAAAATCAACTCTATCAAATCAAACCCTATATTTCATGTCCTCTTACAAATGCCCAGCATCGATTCTGCTAACTCTTGATAGACTCAGAAGAGACTTTCTATGAAATGGAAAGGAGGGAAAAAATTTTCATTTGGTTGAATGGAAGCAGGTGTGCAAGCACGTGCAAGATGGTGGTGCAGGAATCAAAAATCTCAAAACAATGAACCGGTCACTTCTAGGTAAATGGTTTTGGAGACTCGGAACTGAAAAAGAGTCGTTGTGGAATACACTCATCAAGAGCAAATATGGCAACTCAGAGGGAGGTTGGTGCACAAAGGAATCATCAGTCTATAAAGCCTCAGTTTTATGGAAAGGAGTTCCTTCTTCAAAGATGGAGGTTATCAAAGGTATTGGCATAGCAATAGGAAAAGGTCATAATACACGATTCTAGGTAGACGTGGGTGGGGGAATCAACCTTAAAAGAAGATTTCCCAAATATTTTCCGTCTCGCTCCAAATCAATCCATCCAGGTGGCTGACTGCTTTTCTATTATAGGGGATGAAACAGCGTGGAATCCCATCTGCAGAAGAAATATCCAAGACTGGGAGATCGAAGAATATGCGGCCCTACAAGACCACATCATCAAATGCGAGATAGATCAGGAGAGAGAAGACAGATTAATATGCAGATTCAACAGATCGGGGTCCTTCTCAGTTAAGTCTTTGTACAACCTTATTGATAGGAAATCATCCTCGGTGGCAAAAGCTAGGACAGACGTAGTGTGGAAATTCAAAGTTTTCGCAAAGATAGCTGTGTTCGACTGGTTAGTTGGGAAGAACAAGGAGCTGACTGTCGACAACTTGAGAAAAAGGGGTATGACAATTACAAATATTTGCCTTTGTTGTATGGACGAAGAAGAATCAGTGGACCATTTATTTGTCCATTACCCTTTCATAAGTCAGGTGTGGACAACCATTCTTCAATATTTCTTAGTCCTTCCCTGAATCTACTGATAACCTGCTAAAAACCTGGCATGGGCCAAAGTTAGGAAAAGAAAGGACCACAGTCTGGAGAATGTTTCTTTTGGCTGCTTGGTGGTCAGTGTGGGAAGAAAGAAACGGGAGATGCTTCAATGGTGTATCCAACTCGGCAGGTTCAATAGTTCAGAAGGTGCAACAGTATGTAGTCAAGTGGGCTTCTTACACTATTAATATAAAGGGTTGTAATTTGTTTCATGTTAGAATTCTCGCATTCTCAACGAGCTGATCTTCTTTTTTTGTAATCCACTTTTTAATCAAATCATCGTTACCGCTCAAAAAAAATTTATGATGACCCGGGACAAAGGCACTTTGATTCGCAGAGATGACACTTCCTATAACATTTTGAAGCCACGCAGCCAAGACTTCCGCTAAGATTTTATATGGGCCCCCTAACAAACTTATAGGATGAAAATCCTTCAAGGACTTCACATTGAAAACTTTAGGGATGATAGCAATGAAATAAGCGCTTAAATCTGATGATAAGTGGCCCCTTTCATGAAATTCCTACAAAAACGTCATCTTTCATCACATCCCCAAAAGGTTTGGAAAAAGGCCATCGTGAAGCCATCCGGGCCCAGCACCTTGTCCCCTTCTAAAGCAAAAATTTCTGCTTTGACCTCTTCTTCCAGAAACGGGGCCTCAAGCAATGTAGACTGGGACTCGAAAAGGCAATTGTAGTTGAGATTGTCCAGATTAGGCCTATCCCACTTTTCACCCTGCAACAAATTTTGGAAGAATAGAGGGATTTCTACTAAGATATTATCTTTACCTTCTACCCGAGACTCGTTAATGGAGATGCTACTGATTTTGTTCATCCTGGCACGAGCGCTTGCTATGCTGTGAAAGAATTTCGTGTTCGTATCCCCTTGAACCAAGCATTCCTGGAGCGTTGTCTCCATTTTGTTTCATATTTTAGCACTCTCCCTGTGTAGGCTTGATTGAGACTGATTCTATCCGCAACCTCCGCCTGGGACAAAACGTCCTCTTCCGCTTTGATGTCCAAGTCTTGAAGCTTAAGAAGAATTTTTGTTGTTTCCACATCTCTATCATAGATAACCTCTTGTTTCTACTCTTTAATCTTGCTTTTCAAGAGAAAAGGCTTGCAAGATAGTTGAAACGTTGTAAAGCCCTCCACCTCGAACGATTGCCACTAGTCTTTCAATTTTTTCTGAATGGCTTCGAACCCCAATCCTCATCATCCACTTCTACGAGCAACGGACAATGGTTTGAAATGATTGGGCCATGTGAACCTCGCTCCATCCGGGGGAAGGTCAACTAGCTCTAGAGAATTGATCCAACACACACACACACACGCACACACGCACACACACACACACACAAAAAAATCGCATACTAGGAGAAACTCGACCTCCATTTGATTTTTCTTAAGCAAACCGAGAGATGTTGAAGTCCCCTCCAATGCACCACGGGCCATCGAATTTGAAGCGGATGGCAGAAATCTCGATCCAGAACTCAGCCCTTCTATCTTCTTGGTTAGGACCGTAAACAGCAGTAAACAACCACTCCCAACCTGGCAATACATCTTTCAACAAAACAGAGGTTGAGAAGGATCCATACTACCACACATCTGATTTCGACCAAATTTGAGAATCCCATGCGACCAAAATCCTTCCCGATCTCCTTGTAGCATCCAGGTGGATCCATTCTGTAAAATTGACTCCCTAAACGGTCATTAACAGAGCTCGGTTGAATCCCTAGACCTTAGTTTCCTTAAGTGTAATCAGTTGAGCTTTATACCTCCTGCAAACATCTTTGATCTAAATTCTTTTCTGTTTATTCCCCCAGCCCCTCACATTTCATGAAATTATCCTCATTTGGAAACTAAACTTACCCTTCTCCCCTTTCTCCTTCCCAAATCAACAGGAACAAACTTAATACTAGAATTACGACTAACAAGTTCTCTGTTGCTAGTAAGAACGTTGGTTGTGCTTTTCGACGATCTAGGATTGCATTTAGGTCTACCTCGCTCCTCAATCACTTGGAAAAGAGCTAGGTAGTCTTTCGGGCAATCTCCAAAAGACATGCCAATGAGCCTCCTGAAGTCGCCCAACACTTCCCTAATCCAGCGTTTCTCTTTGACAACTCCCACAAAAGCTTCCTGTCTTGGTTCCGGTTTATCTTCGAGGAGCAAGGTCCTTTCTATTGCATCCACCGTTACTGCCTAAAGGGGGGCGATTTCGAGAGTCTCCCCGCTATCACCTACAGGTCTCAAAGACACCCCCTATTGCGGGTCGTCCTCCTAGAATAGCTCGACCAACGCTTCCATATCAGTCGTCTGAGTTTTCGCGTCAGTTGATTCAGCCCCCCATTTCGACTCCGATTCCCCATTGTAAAAAGATGCAACAACCTCATCTTCCTCAGAGGTCATACCTGGAAATAAAAGAGCTTTGCGAGGAATAAAGATCAGTTCCCTCAGGCTGGGTATAGAGTCACACGTGGCATACTTAAGACTGAGGTGTCAACATGTGAGATCCTGAAAAAAGTTCGCACATGTAATGCTGCTGCACAAGCTGGTGCTTCTGTCCAAATGTAGATGGGAACCTGAGCAAGCCGTACAGACTCCAGTTGTACTCGGCGCCTCCATGCATTCCGCATCGGAACCAATAGAGGGATCGAGAGCCGGATCTGACCCTCTCCTCCAAAGAAATGGCAGATGTCTCGTCCGAAGACCCTGAGCCTCGCTGGTTCATTTCCAAACCAAGCACGCCACCTAAAAAAGGAATCTGAGCCTCTGCATCTACGCCTCCTACCTTCAATTCGCGTCCATGTGTCTCACCCTCAACTGCTACAGCATCAAAATCCCCAGGTATGTGCCTTCCAGAAGCTGCGACCCTCACCCGCGATTGCCACATGTTGCGAGGAGGGCTCTGCATGAGACACGTAGTCTCCTTTGGGTCTCGAGTTCCTAAGGAGCATCGAAACAATACTCCATCATCCCTACGAGTCAATGAAGTCGTGTCCATGGCTGACCTTGAACTAGTGAGCTCCAAGATGATTCTCAATGGGTGGCCACTATCCACATTAGAACTGTCGTTGCCCGCGTCTTCCTTGAAAACTCGAACCTCCCAAGAATCATCACCTACTAGGTGGCACTTTCTTCCGGATTCTCCTAACACACCTGGCCCCAACGGATTTCCGTCCTAGAGATGATCTACGGATCAATGGAAACCACCTCTCCTAACCACTCTCCAATTAGGGCAAACGCCTCCCCCATCCACAATTCCAAGGGGAGTCCCTGCACCTAAAACCAACACACCTCTTCCCTAGCGAGGAGAACTCTAACCACCTCTGCAGATCCACCACAGGGCCTCAAGCAACCACTGCTCTTAGATTTAAGATCCGATCAGCCTCCCTTTGCGATGGGAATGGAATCCACACTTGGTCTTCGTGGATGATTTTGAGGTCCTGACTCAAACCTTGAGCCCCCAGATGCAGCATCCATCCGGAAATGTCTTCCAAAGTCACCCCTCTATTGGCTTTCACAACCAAACTCAACTAAGGGATGACCTTGGTTGTTCCGCCACTAACGTGTGAAAGTGGACCCCAAGACAATCGAGGGTACCTACCTTCCAGATTAAGTAGGAGATGGGAGAGCCTTTATAATCGGAAGGGGGATAGATGATACTATTGTGATTCGAGACTAGCGCTTCTTTGTAAGAGATTTAGTGCCTCAGTTGTTCTCCTGGAGCCCCTATCTCATGCCCAAGCACAGCATCTTCATTCCCACCAACACTGACCTGAGCATCTGCCCCAGCGAGCCTCCGATAAGAGGATTTGCAATAATCCCCCTTTTCCAAGAGTCTTCCCTTGAGATTCACTTTCTCCAGTCCGTGGCATGCAACTTGGACTGACAAGGGGATCCCACCGAACCATTTGTCGTGGCGGTCATTGATCACCCTTTTGATTTCTTCTGCTGTTTGGAATCGAACAAACATGAACCCACACAACTCTCCAGATCCCTTAAATCTTGGAACCACCACCTCACATACCTTCCCCGATTTGCCAAATACCCCTCTGAAGTTGATCTCAAACCATTTAGGGGAAAGCTATCCATGAATAATGTCGAAAGCACTGGCAAAGCAACGTCGTTTGCATATTTACCATTTGCAAACCTTCTTCCCCTTTTGAGCACAGGAATCCAAGGACCCAAACGGTCTGATGCTGAGTCATGTTTCTCTTCAGAAGTCGAGTTATAGAGACAACCATCAATGACGACCACCGATCTCTCTGGGAGATTACAGGCCGTAGCCCCAGATCTCCAACTTTGTTCCCATCGCCTATCACTACTGTTGATGTCTCCGAGATTGGGGTTAATGTAGATCTTCTGCCAGATGATTTTCTTCCCTATTTTCTTAGAAGATCCATTTCACTGCATTTTTTTCTAGAACATAGTTGTTGTTTTTTAGAGAAATTGAACTCAGATTGAGAATTGCGATGAAAATATCCGACCATGTGATGCCAATCAACCATCCTTGTGATTCAATACCAAATTCAATTTTGACAACCATGACTCTGCCATCCGCATGTATCCTTGTTTGGCATTCATAATATAAGTCCTCAATTTTTACCGTTAAAAAAGAATAAGACTTCAATTTTGCCTCTCAATCCCTCTTAGAAATGGAAACAAAGAGGAACAAGCAAAACATGAGGTACTACTCGTTTACCCCCCAACCATCTACAATGAAACTAGCTATGAGAAAGCTACAAGAAAAGGAAATAGAGAAAAATACGAAAAGAAAGGGTATACTAGGCGATCAAAATGCTCCCTTTTAAGGGTGTTTGAACATTTGAATGGATTACAACATATAAAAATAAAACCATTTCCCATGCAAAAGATCTTGTAGAATCTTTGAAAAAAAAAAAAGAACGGGGATTTTTACCACGAAATTCATCAAGAAACCTGATTTTAGCAAACAATGCTTAGATTAATTGAAACGTCCAAAAAAGTGCGTTTTGGCAGTTGAAATGACTAAAATGTCTGTCTATTTTTTCCAAGGAGCATGAAGTTGAGCACAGGCCCCTGTGGTGTGTATATCACATCCGAGCCATCCACCAGGGAACCTCACCATGACAATCAAAATAACCAAAAATTACACCAATCCAATCATCAGGTGCGCCACATGAATTAGGAGGTTTTCAAGTGGTGTAAATTAGCTCGCTTGATTATAGGAAAGGCTAATATTTTTGGTTCTCCTGATCATCATGGTGGGGTGCACTTGTTGATGGGTTAGATGTCATTCACTCACCACGTGGGCCCCACAATGCTCAAGCTCACCGCCTTTTAGAAAAATAATAATAATAATAATAATAGAATTAAATGGATGATGGCATTTCTGTCATTTCACTTGTCAAACAGCACTTTTTGGGCATTTCAATTAATCAAGACATTTTTTCATAAACTCGAAACTCTTGGGGATTTTGTGGTAAAAATTCTAAATGAAAAACATAGATTTTGCCCTCTTGCAGTGGAGTACAAACTAGAATTATAGAAAGTAAAGAGTCTAAGCTAATTTTGAGACTGCATGGGAGATCGTAGTTTATTTTGGTTGACAAAGTCATTCAACAAGATTGTGAGAACGAAGAAAATGCCAAATAAATGGAGGAATAGTGTCGTGGTACCTATTTACAAGAATAAATGAGACATAGAGCTGCATTAAGACATGAGACAAATGTATCAGAAAATCATTTTGGATTTATGATAGGAAAGTCAACCATCTAGGCTCTTTTCATACTTAGCTGATCGAGAAATATAAGGAGACTAGGAAGGATCTCCATATGGTCTTTAATAACTTAGAGAAAGCAAATGATAGGATCTCTTGAGAGTTGATCTAGTGGGTGTTGGGAAAGAATGAGTCTCAAAAGAATATATTGACATTATTAAGGATACGCATCAAGGAGCAATAACAAATGTGAGAACCAACAGTGGAGAAACTAGTGAGTTCCTAGTTGTTGTAGGCTTACAACAAGGCTTGACATTGAGCTCGTATCTTTTTTTGCACCGATTATGAATGAGTTAAGATAGAATTTATACAAAAAGGTCCCCTGGTGTATGTTGTTTGTGATGACATAGTTTTGATTGACGAAATGAGAAGGGGGTAAATACAAAGCTAGAACTATGGACGGATGCTTTAGAATCTAATGGTTTTAAAATTGGTCAAATTAAAACAAAGTATATGGAATGCAATTTTAGTAACGATAGAAGTGAAAACAGGGAATTAGTTTAGATTGATAACCAAGAACTACCCAAAAATAAAAAACGTCACGAGTTTGGGTGAACGGCTTCAATCATGGGTTTGCTCCCCACAGACACGAGTTTGATACTCTTTTCTGTGGATTACACAGTGCACATGGTTCGCGAGTGATTGCGTGCATCCACAAGGAATAATCTCACCTTAAAGGGGTGGGGACACCCTGCCATCATTTAAACAAAAAAAAAAAAAGAGTACCCCAAAATGGCCATTTTTATTATCCTTTTCAATAATCTGTTAGAGCAGAGAGATAAAGAAGGATGTTACTTGTCGAATTCAAGATGGGTGGAAGAAGTCACATCTAGAGTTTTATGTGTCCCCCATGTGAAAATCAAACTAAAGGGGAAATTTTATAGCATAGTTATAGGAGCAGTCATGCTTTATGGAACAAAATGTTGGGCAATTGAAGAACAACATGTTCACGGGATGAGCATAGCTTAAACGAGGATATTGAGATGGATGAATAGCAAGACGAAAAAGGAAAGAATTAGAAATGAATCCATTCAAGGGAACTTGGGAGTAGCACTAACAGATAATAAAACAAGAAAAGTATACTTAGATGGCTTTGCCATATGCAACAGAGACCAAGACCTGTACTAGTTAGGAGTGAGTTGCTTCAAGTTGAAGGACTAAAAGAGCAAGGGAAGGCCCAAAAGGATGTGGGGGGAGGTAGTAAGAAAAGAATTGATGACCTATGGTTTAACTGAGGATATGGTCCTCGATGGAGTGGAATGGCGGAACAAGTTAAGGCTTAGATATTGATGATGATGATGAGTCTATGATAATTTTCTCAATGATTTGTAGAAACGTCCTTGCTTTTCACCAAAATATCATAAAGGGACCTATAATTTCTAAATCTTGCAAGCACAGACAAGAGAACGTGAAGTAGAAAAGATTACAAATGTCTTTCAAAGCTTATGTGGAAGATAGTGACAACATCAAGGTGTTCCGTATTCGTTATGATCAAGGTGTTCCGTAACGGTAACGGTAGCCGTAATGGCCACCACTGTTACCTTTACGATACAGGGCATAACGACCGTTAGGGTCTCTCTTTTTTATTTTTTTATTTATTGAAAAAACTCCTGAAAAACTTGTATCTGCTCTGTAATGTTGATTAAAAAGTATGAAAAACCTACACGTCCCGTAATAGACCATTACGGGGCTATAATGGCCTTTATAGGGGATGCAACGTACCGTTAACGGCAATTATGGGTCATTTTTTTCAAAACGGCTGTTACGACCCCGTAACGTGCAACGGTTGCCACCATTACCTTTACATAACAGCCTTTACGGCACACCATGGTTATGAGACGCCCGTAAAAGCTAATACGTATAGGTAACGGTCATGACCGTTACGCGACACGGGTGAAACGGGTGGGCAGTTGATTTTTTGGGACTGTATCGGCCGTTATAGTGGATGTAAAGGCCGTTACGGGGCATAACGACCGTTACTCCCGTAACGGTCGAAAAATGGCCACTTTTTTTTCTATTTAAATCTATTTTCTCCCCCTTTTTATACTTTTTTCATTCCTAAAACTCTCCTAAATCATTTTACAATACATTTTGACCACTCTTACTATAGTTTTAAATATTAAAATCGTAGATTGAAGTGATTTGGGCGAATAAAAGCTCCGATGCCCTTTTTTTTTAATTGAAAAAATAGTAGTTATGCAATTTTTCTTATTTCTAATTTTAATGCTTGATTGTGATGTGTAAACATTAGATACATATAATCATGTTCACAAATTCACTAGACAGCCCGATACAACACTCCCATAAAAGAGTGGACCGTTACACTACCATAAACATGTTCCAGACAAAAAATGAATACATATTTGTAATATTTACATTATTCTTGATTTTCTAAATATTTTTTCAGAATTTTTTGGGCAAAAGAAAATTTTCGACTGTTACAGTGGTCGTAACAGTCGTTATGCCCCCGCATCGGCCGTTACAGTCGATACCCGTATCAGTAATGGTGGTGACCGTTACAGCCACCGTTACCGATACGGAATACCTTGGATAACATGCATGGTACACCAAACAAACACAGATATATGTGGGCACATGTGCATGTACAAGTCACACTCACATGGCACCCGGCTATTGGGGGCCATGTGATGTGTGCATCAAATCCACCCAATCCCTTACACGAGACCTTCGATGTGAGGCAATGGGCACCAAAATCAGCCCAACCAGAAACTCAGGTAGGCCGCACAACAGGGAATGGTTGAGAGAGGATGCCACCCATTAAAATCTTCTAGATAGTGGGGCCCATTGTGATGTTAATATGCCATCCAATCCATTCATTTATCAAACCACATGAGAGGTTTTAAGCATGATTTTACATTGTTTCCTATGGTGTGGCCCACCTGAGTTTTGGATCAACCTGATTGTTGGCCTCTACAGTCCAAAAAAGGGACCCACGTGGCGGAGATGTGTGGGTGTGTGTGCGAGAGTATACTTAAATGGTTTGGCCATGTGCGACAGAGACCAAGAACATGAGTGGAGGTAGTAGAAAAGATTTAGTGACCTATGGTTTAACTGAGGATGTGGTCCTTCAAAGAGTGGAGTGGAGGAGCGACATTCATGTAGCCGACCCCAATTACTTGGGATAAAGATTTAGATGACGATGATAGGTGTGTGTGTGTGTGTGTACACGTGTGTGCATGCACGCGCACACACACATGTTGGAAGTGCGATCTTCCAAAAACTTCTTAATCCTTGCAAAAACAAAGTGGAAACCATCTCACCGTTCCATTTGCAACTGTGAATCCTGACCAGTGCTGCATATTCCTGTACAATTTGCTAAACGCTGCTGGAACTTCCTCCTGAATACTTTTAAATAATGGAAAAGGAGGTTGGCTTGTGGTTGCCGCTATACCATCAGCTGACGCCGGAGGAAGCCCCATGATTTGTATGGGCCCCAAATTGTGTCAGTTGACGAGGTCAACAAGCTTCCAAGTCCACAGAAAACATAGCCAGTTCTCCTTTAAATAACCCTTTCATTTTGTAACATTGACCATACGACTCATCCTATCACTCATTGATGAACACATACTAGAAATGATCTGTGACCTTTCTCTATATACCAAAGAAATTACCTAAATATTAATGAGCAAGATATTTCAAAAGATTCCACACAAGAAAACATGAAAAGGTTTCTATACCATAAAAAATCAAATATGCGAGAAGCATGCCTCTCACCAGTGTCCATAACCATCGCCGCTTGTCTGGGTAGGATTGTTGCTTGTGTCCCATATCTTTAGAGTAAGATCATCACTGCAAAATTTGTCAACCCCTACTTGAGATTATTTAGGTGAGAAGTTTAAGTTTAGATCATCCATATCTTATTTAAACTTTTCCTTATCAGTACTGTTACTGAATACTGTAGAAATATTGTGACAAAGAGAACTACTAATCAGATTGATATGCATACCTACAGGTAACCATTCTATCCCCCGTAGAGTTGAAAGATAGTGCCCATACTGTTGATGAATGTCCACTATAAAGCACAAATTTCCGCCACCAAAAACAAATATCAAATATAATTGCATAGTAACAAGGATAATTGGTAAAAATAAACATAAATGTAAACAGGTAAATGGTACATAACTGGTAAACATGCATAAATGGGAAACAAATTTGGTGCAGAATATGCATCAAAATAACATTTAAACAGATCTGGAGATGACACTATGTGACAAACTTGTCCAGAAGCCAAAACAAATGATGTCTAGGAAATGGATTGGGTGACAGATTGATAGTTGCTTAAACATTTTATTCTGACCATATAAGAATGTAAGACTAGAAAGAGGACTGATGCCTTGTTCAATTTGGTGACTGTCAACTCCAATAATTTAGCTTCGGCACTCTTAAGTGGGCTATGGAAATGTTGAATACTTTGTAATCATAGAACATCAGCAGTCCTTGTTGAATCACAATTGCCTCATTTTTAACAGAAAGTTTTGTTAAGGAAAAAGATAGTTAATCTTCTTGTCTTCAGTTTTCTATTTGATTTTCTATTGGTTATCTCACTTTATTGTCCTTGTAATAGAACAAAGCAGTTTGGCCGTTTTACGTCTCCATTGCACTCCATATGTATGGGATGTCCAGCCCTAATCTAATTCAATGAGATTTTTTTTCTTTTTTTTCACTTTTGAGGCAATAATGAAGATTTTATTAAAAGTAAAATACCAAACAGGAAGTGAGTTCCCACAACACAGAGCCTGAAATGGATTAAAATTATTTAGAATTGTTTGTTTAATCTTCCTAGGATTCTATTTTCTGCTTCAACTTGGTATGGAATGGTATAGTATTCTGAAATGAGGAGTATCAATAAATGATTTTACTTGTAGCAAAGCTGTATGGCACTCCATAAATAAGTCAAACATTTAGACCCCTAATGTCAGTAATTCACTTAATCCAGCAAATAATACCAACCCCCTCAGATCAGTGAAATGAAACAGATGACTCCTGCAGTCATCCAGTCATGTGTTTTCCCAACTTGCAGAGGACTAGTTGAGTTCTAATCATGTTAATACCATAGAATCCACCTTTCAAATCCTGATAGCTTATAAAAACCTCAATTAACAACATTAACTTTAGTGTAGATATCACAGGTACAGGAACCAACTAATAAACTAGAAGCAAGAAGATGGAAGTAACTCCATTCTCTAAAGGGGTGTTTGGAGCATGGGATTAGATGGGTTTAAGTGGGATAGAATTACCAAAATGTAATGATTACACTGTGTAAGGGACTGTTGTCTAATCCCATGGCTTGGAGGCCATCCCACTTCATGTTTGGGAAACGGATTGGCTACTCATCTCGCCACTACCGGTCGGTGCCATGTGGGCCCCACCATGATGTATGTGTTTCATCCATGTTGTCCACCCATTCTTCCATGTCATTTTATGGTATGAGCCCCAAAATGAGTTTGATCCAAATCTCAACTGGACCACACAGTTGGCCCTAGGAAGTTTTTAATGGTGTAATTCAATCACTACTGTTTTCCCATGGTGTGGTCCACCTGAGATTCATATCTACCTCATTTTTGGGATCAAGCCCTAAAATTATATTTCAAAATGGATGGACGGCATGGATAAAACACATACATCATGGTGGGGTCGACATAGCACCGACCACTAGCCACAAGAAACCCAAAGTAGGATTGCAGAAACCCTTGCCCCGGCGCTGATTCCAAGAAGGGGCTTCACAACCCATACCTTATGTGAGTCCCAAACAGGACATTGCAACGAGCCATGGGATCTTAAAACCCACTCCCACTTAATCCCATTTAAACCCATGCACCAAACGCCCCCTAAAGAAACTACACAAGTTATTAAAGCAAAAAAAAACAAAAAAAATAAATAAATAAATAAAAACCATGTCAATACCTGCTAGATTCACCTAACGTTTGAACACAGTGCCAGTCATCACTGTCACCATCCTCTGCCCAAACCTGCCAATATATAAAGCAAACCATGTGCACCATCCCCAACAAGAAAACCTTTTCAACTTTATAGGGCAAACTTGTAATACTTTAAATGCATTGTCCATATAAATGACTCCCAACAGTCATACCTTAACAGAGTTGTCATAACTGACAGAAACCAAAACATCCAAAAATGGGTGCCATTGCACCATCTTCACATCCTGCGTATGTCCTTGCAACACCGAAACACACTCAAATTCATTCCCTAGCTGCACTTCCCATATCCAAACAGATTTATCTCGGCCACAAGTGGCCAGTAGAGAACCAGATGAATTCCATGATACACTTTTGACTTCATTTTCATGACCCTATACACACAGGAATGAGAATCAACAAACTAGTGGGTGCAAAAGAGTGCAGCAGACACCACCATCAAACTATGAGTATCACATGTACAAGAATTATACCTCCAAGGATGCAACACATTCAAAATCATTTCCAATATTCTCCCAAATTGCAATGGTAGCATCGAAACTTGCTGTAGCCAATTGCTTCCCTGATGGTGACCAAGCACAAGACCTGACAGTCCGAGTATGCGTTTCTTCCAAAACAGCCTGTACGATGAGTAGCCAGAAAGCAGTAACTAAAAATTTTGACATAAGAATTGTTTTCAATGTATGATATGTATTATGATGGCTCATAGAAAATGAGAATGTAACTATGAAAGAAAATATAATCAGCATTATTTTATTTTATTTTTAGGATTAATGAGAATTTTATTAAAGGCCCACTTGCAAACAAGCAGGAAAAGAATACAACGAGGAGAACGCTACTAACAGATTACATCCCAACAATAGATTTAACAAAATCTATGTCAACTTTCAAAGCAGAAGCCCATTCCAAAATATTCACTTTAATAGACAGCACTAAAGCATCAAAAGAGCCCGTGGAATCTCAAAACCGGTGTCTATTTCGCTTGCCCCAAATGGCCAGCAGAAAAAAGTTCCAAATAGGCCTAGCCTTCTTAGACACACCCCCGCCATGCCACACCCAAAGAAGGGCTGACACAAATTGCGGCATCACCCAAGCCATTTGAAGTTGAGATAGACAGTGCTCCCAAACATAGGCAGCACATGTTCGAGATGATAATTGCTATGAAAAGCAGGAAAGAGAGAAAAGACCCCCCAGCGCCCCCCCCCCCCCCCCCCCCCCCAAAAAAAAAAAAACCCCGAGAGATGATATTTAATTAAACATACCTTGCGTTGTCAGGGTATGGTGGATGATCATCATGCACTCACTCTCTCCTTTCAATGAGCCATGAAGCCGGATACAAAGAGCATCTTCCATGTTTCTGTTAAACCCCCAGCTGATGCCAAATTTGTTTAGGAAGGAGGCTCAAACTGATCCGGCCACCTCATAGTGAAGAAATAAATGAGCCACGGATTCCAATCCCACCTTACACACGATGCATCTATTGGGCATCACCCAGTGTTTTAGTTGTCGGCGACAATATCGAATTGCCACCGATAATTTCCGTATCACTAGCTCTCCGAAATCGAACACCGCATATGTCGTTATCTCTTCCAGATATCAGAAAATTTTCACCGATTTTTTCGGATTTTTCGACATTTTGAAATTTTCGCCGATAAGTTGTTGTTGCCAGCTATCACAAGTGACATTCTAGCCAACATCCACCCTTTTATTGCCGATACAAAGGTAATATTGTCAACATTTTCATCCAGTGACGGAGACAAGGCAAGTCCAAATTCCATATTAAATATTGGAAATTTTAAAAAAAGAAAAAAGAAAAAATCAAAAAATAGATACCTTCTCTTTCAGATTGTTTGAGAAATTCAATTTCAACAACTTTGGACCATTCTGGGAAAAATTGGAAATAAGGTTAAACCTTCACGTTCTGTTTTATATTTCCATCTTCTTTTTATTGTATTTCAATGTAATAGGCCATAATTCACCAAATCATTCTTGACTTGTGTTCAATTGGGCCCATTTAGTTGATCTTCAATAAGTCAAACCCACGGATGACATTCTCATCAAAAAGAATAATCCAATACACCATCATATGCATGTCCAAAATACAAATAAATAAATAAATAAATAAATAAATAAAAATTTGCTAGATTCTTGAATATCTTATTATTCTTTTTTTCCCTAATATTTTCCCGCCCAAAGCAATCTTTGTTCTGATCCGAAACGCCAAAGCCACTGAGAGAAAGATAGCGGCTACTCCACTTGACTAGTTTCCTCTCGATTCTTTCTATCACCTTGTCCTAAGATGAATCGCATGTTTCCCAATACAAAGCGAGAGACCCAAATATGATGAGGGAAAGGAGTTTTCCTTGCAACCGAAGGAGGATGCTAAACGACAAGTCTAAGGTTTTGACAAGCAGATTCCCAACAATTCACTCTTCCCTATGTTAATTTTCAACCCATAAATCGCTTCGAAACAAAGCACCACTTTCCTCAAGTCTTCCACCATCCCTGAGTCTGCTTTACAAAAAATAAGCGTGTCGTCCGCAAATTGAAGGTGCGAGGCCATGTTGTTATCTCCTTCTTTCAGCCACAAAGCATGCAAACACTGTCTCCACTTAATTTCTTCCTCCTTCAAGAATTTGAAATAGTCCACCTCCACTGCCTCTTTTTACAATGTCTTTGGGGAGGCCTCACCCCCTTCCTCCTTAAGATTGATGGATATTTGAAACCATAGCCTCTTTAGCCCCTAACACTTCCCAGTTCCACTCCTTTAAATTGCCCTTGAGAAGCTTCAGCTTCTCATGCAACTTGAAGCCAGCCGAGCCCACCACCTAAAAGGAATGCCACCAACTAGAGACCATCTCCTTGAACCCTTTATCCTCCAACCACATCAGCTTGAACCAAAATGGTTTGGTCCCCCAACTTTCAAACGCAATCTTTAAAATGATAGGTTTGTGGTAAGACACGACTCTAGGCAAACCCTGAATCTAGACCAATGGGAATTTAGACACTCGGTCGGAAGAAGCCAGAAAGTTGTCAAGCCGCAACAATGTCAAGCCGCAACAATGTCAAGAGGCAACATACATTAGACCAAGTGAATTTGGCCCCTACATAGGAATATCAACCAGGTCAAAGCTCTAAATCCACGCAGAAAAATTGCGCATGCTTCTGGTAACTCTCGTACCCTGGGATTTCTCGTAACTGAAGTGCACTAAGTTGAAAATGCCCTATGCACCACGGGACTGACCACCAAGGGATAGATTTCAGCTCCTCGCAGAATACATGCCTTTTGTTCACTTTGCAAGGACCATAAATAGAGGAAAAAATCCAACGGAAACCAAAGGAACAAGGACAACCGAAACTAAGAACTCATTGCACCAACATTCCTCCTTCCTCCAGACACTCGTATTCCAAGCTACCAAAATTCCCCCCTGAAGATCCAACCGCATCAAAACAAACAAAATCTTTGAATTTCTGCCCCCACACTGAGTCAAGGTCTAATTTGCTAAAAGAGTAAAGTTTGGTTTCCCATAAGGAAATTATTTGGGCATTCAATTTCTTGCACATTGATTTATTTTGAAAGCGCTAACCCTAGTCCCCCAGTCCCATGACATTCCAGCTGAGAATAATCATTGGGACACTGACCTTGCCCTTCTCCCCCTTCCCTGTCCACCTAGTTTGCTGCCCAAGTCGTAATTAATTGTAAATTCAAGCCTCAGCAATTCCCGCTAATCTCTTGGAGTGCATCTAAGAGCATGTCTAGATGATGCGCTTCCCCTTTGTTCGACAAATTGGAAAAAGGCCACATCATCATCGTCACTAGCTTGAAATGTCATCCCCAATTTCTTCCCAACTCTTCCAATAATATCCTTTGTCCACTCCAATTCCTCTGTCGATAAAGATTTGTTGCTCTCACAGCTAACGGGAAAAGTCGTGTCCTGATATGTCTGAGACGCATGAAGCGAGAAGCCTTCAATCCTTCCAGTGTGTCTTCAATCTACGTCTCATCGATTTCGTCGACCACTAGAGCACTAGGGGCCCTCTCATATCTTGAGCCGAGCAACTCCTCATTAGAAACTAGAGATTTTTCTATAAGAAGCTCTTGGGTGTCATTTTTATCAAACTGGCCTTCAACCTACTCTTGGAGTAGAAGGCGACCACCATCTCTGTTGCTGGAAGCTGCATTTGAAGAAGGGAAAATCGATTCTCATTGCAAGAGGATAGCCCTCAAGCCTCCTCTAAAATAAGGGCATAAGGCCTTTCTCACTAGATGAAAAGAGGCAACCTCGAAGGCATTGACACGGGCGACAAAAGAGACCCGAAGCATCTCTGGAACACGTGCCAAGACTATAGCTTTAAACGCCACACGAGTGGGTGAGGCTCGCCTTGCACTAACCTCCACTGCAAAAGAAAGACATGTGGACGAAGGGGCCTTACAGCTTTCAACAGACACTCCTTGACATGTTGAAACCGAAGCGGCATGATCCAAAGAAGAATTAGGCAACCGTCCACTTGTTGCAGTAGAGGATGATTCGTACTCAACTCGGATACGATCCAACTCTCGAACCTACTTCGAAGCTAATGAAGACACCTGAGCCTCATCGCATGTCCTCCGAACCACCTCAACCTCAAAAGAAGATCCCACACGCAAGCTAGAGGGCTCGTGCAAGACCTCCCCTCCCACCACACAAGGACAAAGTGGAGCACTAACTTGCTTGATAACTCCCGCAGAGTACTCCCCAGAGGTGAAAGGCAAAGGATGAGCCAAGTCTCCACCTAACCCTTGTAATGTTCGTCGGTGCGAACAACGCATCGATCATCCAACAGTACTCCGGAATTTCTCATTTATGCTCCTTCGCAAACCAAACCTCAGTCAGAGGATGGCTACCTGGCCACTTCTCACCACTCCCAAGCCTCACCCTATCTACTGAGGACACCCCATGCCACCTCCTTTTCTACCCTCATTGGAAGGTGAAACTCTCAAACCGAGAGAGAAATCGACTCTAGCACAAGGAAGGCATGTTGGCTTTGGATACAGAGACGAGGGCATTTGTGCCCACCCTCACCTATGCCGCCTCGTCAATAGCTAGATCTCCTCGACACTCTCCCCAAGTGCTATGATTTATGAACACTTCCTTGTTCCACAGTTCAAGGGGTATGCCGCAAACAGATACCAAGTTCTTTCACTCCCAAGGATCGATCCCTCCTCCCATTTTTGAATAGAGAGAATGGGGCCATCGTTGAATATCACCCCAGCAGCCCAGCCATGAGGCCCATGACCAACTGATCCATATTCATTCCCAACTTCAAAAATCCAAACCTCCAAGGCTAAGATGGGTTTGAACCTCTAATCACAGTCCTCCAGCCTGCAACCAAACCCTTCGATGAGAAAGTGAAGCCCCTTCCCTAGTCGCTATGACTATCGACCACTAGTACAACGAGCACACCGACTCCACCATATTCCGATCTACACAAACCACCAATCCCAATGTTGACAACTTCCTCCAAACCTTACTACCTTGAGAAGATGTGGCATCAGATGCATTATTGGTGATCCTTACCCGATAAGACATCCTTGAAGGAACGAGATCATTGTCTCCCCTCTCCCTCCACCGAAGGACCCCTAACTACAGAGACATTCTCTTCCTCACCCATGTTACCTTCCCTTCTACCTTTACTCCCTTCCTCAGTCTGGCGTTCCCGAGTCCTCCCTTCCTACCTTAGCTCTCTCCTCCATGTTAATAGTCTTTGGGCCAAACGTTGCCTTCTACACGAGCATTTGCCTCCCTACAAAGCTCTCGCCATTGAGGATTTTGATGGCTTCCTCCAACTCCTTTGTCCTCAACCGAGCGAATGCAAAAACTCTTGGAACTCTGAGTTGCGGAATCGAGGGATTAGCACTTCCATAACCTCGCCGACTCTCCCAAAGACTCGAGAGAAATTGAACAGAAGTCAGCCTGGCAGATACCCTCTGACATACAGCGTCGGATTTTCTAGAAGTCGACTCTTCTTCTCTTTCTGAAGCTCGACCCTTCCCCCTGTTTCCTGTCTACCCGAATCCATTCACCCCTAACCTCACTTACAATGTCGTCACCCCTCTGTAAGTCAATGACCCCTTCACCTTTGTCGTTACCTCCCGAAGATCAAATCTCACCTTCTTCCTCAAAACCTCCATATTCTGGACTTTCCTGCTTCTAAGAGGCCTACCTTCGTCCCCTCGAATTCGATTGACCTCCTGTGTTGGACCACCTAGCTTGAGCGTTCATCTGCTGTAAACTAACCTGCTTCCTGTCGACTTGCTCCTCGATGAACCACCATTAGACGACATACCTCTTTAAGAGAGAGAAATAGAGAGAGAGAGAGAGGAAGTGCAGTTATTGATCAAGAAGATTTTCAGTAAATTTATCTCATGGGCTAAGGTGGACCAAAGGTTTTGTTAATTATGATGATAATACGGCCCACCTAGATGATTGTACAGTCCACGTGGTCTATTTTCTTTATCATGTAGCCCCTTAGTCACATTTGGTACACTTAGGGTGTACATGTTACATTGTAATACGTGGGGGATATTTTTGCCATTTTTGGGTTCCTAGTTCTCTCTCTTCTCAATTCTTTCTTCTTCCAAGCATGTTAAAATTAACTTTGATGGTTGCTTGTGGGGCAATCCAGACCCTCCAACATGAGGGCATTGTTCAAGACAACAGCGGTAACACTGTAATTTTTTTCTAGCTTATCTCACTTGTTTGCATAGCGGGCCCTGATCTTTATTTGTACTTGTATTTGTATTTGGTTTTAGCGAGTCCTATCCTATTTTTCTTGTCAGTTTCCTTTTCCCTCAATAAAATTCCTTATTCATGAAAAGAAAAGAACAAAAAAAAAAAAAAAAACACATTATTGCAGAGTTCTCTGGTCTTATTGGACTTAGAGATCCGAATTATGCTAAAGTTGTAGCCTTACAGGCATGTAAGCTTGATGTAGATCTTAATTTAGACCAGGTAATTTTCGAAGGGATTCTACCAATGCCATCTCCTACGCCAGAGTAGTTTCTTGCCCTTAAAGAGTGGCTAATTTGGTAGAGGAAGCTCGGGACATGTGTTAGGTGATCAGGTTCCTTCTCTCAAGTCCCAAAAGAGGCCAACTAATGCAAGGGCATTTTCACACCGGGCTCGAGTGAGGTGGCATGTGTGAAGCAGAGGCACACTTGGGGTGGGTGGCTCATGTGAGGCGAGACCCATGTAAAGTGGGGCCCACGAGGAGGGCTCAGCCGAGGGCCTGACCTAGGCTATGAGATGAAGGGATTGATTCGCCTCGCTCTATCAGTTCGAGCTTTTAAAGCAGGTGGTTAGTTGTCTTACATCAAAAGTGGTATCAAAGCAGAAGGTCTCATGTTTGAGACTCCTCACCGGGGGTGATTAATACAGGGGCATTTTCACACCGGGCTCGAGTGGGGTGACCTATATGAAGCGAGGGCACACTCGGGATTGGCGGCCTATGTACGGGTGGCTCGTGTGAGGCGAGACCCATGTGAAGTGGAGACCATAAGGGGGGTTTGGCCGAGAGCCTGACCTGGGCTATGAGATAAAGAGATTGATTCACCACACTCTATCAGTTTGAGCTTTTAGAGCAAGTGGTTAGTTATCCTGCATCACCAATTGTAATGAAGATAGTCTTAAAAAATCGGGAGCTTCGAGGCCAGACTCTCTCTTTGTCAATAGAAGATGACATTTTCTCCCATCACCTATTGTAGGGAGTCACAATAGTTATTTCTTGTTTTTCTAATTGCTTTTGGGTACCAGATTTCTGGTCTTTTTCTTGTTGTTTTTGTTTGCTTTCTATATATATATATATATATATATATTGTTATTCATAAAAAAGGAGGATATTTGTTGGAGGTGGAAATTCAAGGACAAACAGATCCATGAATGTGACAAAATATTGGTTACTTTAACAGAATTACTAGAATGCATAGAAGGGTAAATCATATTGAAGCTATCCTTGATGGCAATATCATTCTGACAGATTGTGAAATATTTTCAAATCATGTTTTTTGAAGAATTTTCTTTTAGACCTATTGTGGAGGTCTACAATTTAATTCTCTTTCTAGTGACCAAGTGGAGTGTCTAGAGTGGTTCCAAGTGCAGGAGATCAAAAATGCGATTTAGGTTTAAAGGTTGCTCTAGTGCTTGTGGCACAAATGGGTTGGGATGTAATTAAGGGAGACATTCTGGCAGTATTCAAAGAGTTCCATGAAAGACCTATTATAAGTAGAGAGATGGGTGCATGTCTCATTCCTTTAATCCCAAAGGAGGGTGTGGAGGATGTTAGTGATTTCAGAGCCAATTAGATTAGTGGAAGATTGTATAAATTTATCACGGTAGTTGTTGCTTCGAGAACTCACAAGGTGCTAGGTACCAGAATGAAACATCTCAAAGCAGTTTCGTGGCAAGGAGGATGGTTTTGGATGGGCCATTCATTGAGCACAAAATGGTGGATGAATGACAAAGTAGGGCAGCAACGGTTTCCTATTTAAAGCAGACATAGAAAAGGTTTACGACTGGGTAAAGTAGAATTTCCTCGACTATCTACTTGGGCGAATGGCTTTTGAAGATAGATGGAGAAGATGGATCAAAATGTGCATTTCTTCATGGTTTTCCATTTTCTATCAATGGTACACCCAAATCATCATCATCATCATCATCATCACATAAGCCTTGTCCCAACTCCCAACTAATTGGGGCCAACTACACGAATCTTGTTCCACCATTCCGCTCTATCATAGACAATATCCTCTGTCAAACCATAAGTCCTTGAGCCTTTTCTTACTACCTCCACCAGCATCCTTTTGGGCCTTCCCTTTGCCCATTTAGAGCATCCAACTTGAACCAACTCATCCTAATCAATACAGTTCTTGGTCTATGTTACATGTTGTCAGACCATCTAAGTACACTTTCCCTCATCTCATCAGTCATCACCTATTAGTGCTACTCTTAAGTTCCCTCAAATGCATTCATTTCTAATTCAATCCTTGTCTTGCCACTCATCCATCTCAACATCCTCATTTCCACTATGCTCATCCTATAAGCATGTGTCCTTAACTACCTAACCTTGTCCCATAAGGCATGGAAACATAGCCAGTCATCCTATAAAACTCCAAAGGCACATCTCCAATTCTTCCACCCAGCATGAATTCAACGAGCAACATCCTTCTCAATCTCTCCACTCTCATAAATAATTGACCCAAGATATCGAAAATGGTCATTTTGGGGTACTTCTTGTTCTTGGTCAGCAATCTTAAATAATTCCCCACTTCCAGTACTATCGTTGCTAAAATAGCATTCCATATACAATGTTTTAGCCTAACTATTTTTATAACCTTTGGATTATAAGGCATCCCTCCACAGTTCTAGCCTTGTGTTTACACCTTCCCTCCATAACAGACTAACAGTACACCTAAAGGGTTCTTCAGAAGTGGTTGCAATCCGTCAAGGGGATCCCTTATCCCCTTCTTATTTATGGTCTTTGTTGAATGTCTAAGTAGCATGATGAAGAAGGCTTTGTAAATCAGTTTGATTCAATGGATGGTAGTTACAAATGCTCAATTTCGGCCTCTCATGCCCAATACACCCAATGATATGGTCTTATTTGGAGATGGTTCTATTGGAGAAGCCCAAACCTTTACGAATATTCTTTGTTGCTAAGAAATTGTTTTTGAGCTAAGGTTAAATCTCTCACAAAGTAGCATATCTGGTCTCAATGAAAGCTCAGAAGTAGAATCTATGGCTCAAGAGTTCGGTTGTGGTATGACAGCTTTTCCAATGTAGCTTTTAGGGTTTCCACTCTATGTTGGTAGACCAGCTATTGAGGTTAGGAACTCATTAACTGAAAGATACAACCATAAGTTGGCTAACTAGAAAAGTAAGATGCTTCCTCTGGGGGGGCAAAATAACATTGATCAAGGATGTTTCTTGCTAATGTGTCGTTATACCCCATTTCTTTATTGAAATGACCCTCCAAAGTCATTGCTAAGCTTGAGTTTATTCAAAAGGTCTTATGGAATGACACTAGGATTGGTCGCTTGGAAGGAGTGTAATCCCATTAAAAATGGTGGTCCAGGAATCAAACAAATCGACCAGCTTAACAATGCTTTATTAAGCAAGTGGCGGTGGAGAATTGGTAGCAGGAAGGAGTCTATTCTTAAGAGTATCCTTAGGGGCCGTTTGGATGGGAGTAAATGGAGGTAAATGGGTGGAATTAGGAGTAAATTGAGGTAAATGGTATTTGAGGTGTGTTTTGATGGGAGTAAATGCATGTAAATGAAATTAAATGGGAGTAAATGTGCATGTAAATGAAATCCTCTCCATGAGAGAGGATTTGGAAGTAAATGGGGGTGAAATGCCTTTTTGAGCTCCCTTGGAGACTCGTACATGTAAACAAAGGTGTCGCTACGCGCATGTCCGCCATACATGTGTCGCACTAATGATACTCGGAAATAATCCAATTATCGGCTTCATAACTAAAATCACACTAAAAGAATGATCCATACCATCCAAAGGATGGCCATCTAAACGGACAGTTAAAAAACATTGGCAAATTGCTTGTTTGTGATCCTTACATTTGTGGCCTATTATTCGAGGTTCGAAATTTTCTCATTTTTTGCTAAAGTGTATATTTCAATGGGCTTATTACAATCATTCTATTAAATATCGCATATGTACACTAAGTTGGGATATTAAAGCTACTTTGGGATATCGCATACATTCCTATGAATATATTGAAAAATTCAAATGCATTCCACTTCCTCTCATTTACTCCCATCCAAATAGAATCAAATCCATTTCATTTACTCTCATCCAAACACAATTGTGTAAGCCATTTACTCCCAATTCATTTACCTCCAATTCCATTTCTCATTTACCACCATTTACAAGCTCCCAATCGAGCCCTTATTGTGAAACACGTATTACCGGAACATGGGTGGGATGTGAACTGCCAGCAAGAGATACAGGTCAGCAATTTAGAGATAAATTTATGTTGTTCATAACATGTTCTCCAGCCATATCAAATTCAGGATCAGTGTGGGTGACAGGATTCGCTTCTGGGAAGATCAACAATGCTGTGGGATTCCATTTTGTAGGAAATTCTAGAGAGAGGCAAAGTAATTTCTATTAGCATATTGGCGGAAATATTATATGGGTGCCAGCCTTCAGCTGTAATCTCAAAGATGAGGAGATGTGATGCTAACTCAGATGTCCGCAATGCTCGAGGAGGTTTATATTCCTCGATCTGGTATTGATAGACGGACATAGTAGCTTTAAGCATATGGATGATTTTTGGTTATGTCCTTTTTAGCCCTTTTTTGTGGAGCACAGCCTTCTAAAGCATGCATTCAAGAGCATGGTTTGCTACAATTCCATTGAAAATTAATGCCTTTTGATGGGCAGGGAGTTTAATAAAATCTTGGCCCATAACCATCTCTTTGCCTAACAAATGTGTAATGTGTTTTAGTTTAGAGGAAGACCATATGTTGTTGCATTGCTCTTTTGCATGGACTTTGTGGTCTTTGTGCAACCTAGTTATCGAGTCTGAGATATCGACACCGAATTGCAAAGAAGTAGACAAGAATTACACTCACAAAAATATTTGAGTAGAGAGAGAGAAATAACTTTATTCATATCAAACTTCTTACAATACTTCAGAAAAACTCACACTTGAAAAATATTTGAATTAACTACTTCCTACACCACCACCTGATGCAGGACATGAAATTCAAGTATGATGTACAAGATTTTCAGGCTTTAGATCACACTAGTTCAGAAACAATTTCACAAAATTCCACATCCCACACAAAAGTTCAAACACTCAATTAAGGGGAATCTTATACGGATCCAGGCCTACACATGTTAGGGCCGGATCAATCAAAATTATAAACCAAAGAAGAATCAAAGGAGAGTAAATTCATCGACACAAGCACAGAAATAATTCTTCAATCCAAGGGGTTCACAAATTTCATTTCGGGGAACTCTAAGGTTGAAGAAATGGCATAAAATTGGGAATTTGAGTAATTTAATGTTAGGGTTAGAGATTTGGGATGAAAGAGATGAGAGAGACGAACCAGAAAAGTATCGCACGTGTGGACAGTAGCAATGGCCTAGACGCACGTGCTTGTGATCCCGGCCGCACGTGTGTGGGGCCCACTATTCAGAAAAAGGCCACCTTGGCCTGGTCGGCCAAGGATAGACTCCAAAACCCCCAAATCTCAGCGCGATCCAATGCATGGTTTGTGTGTGGTGCTCTACCGAAGTTTCAGTCCTCTTGCAGGGCCAGATTCTAGAAATCTGCTGTAGATGGAAAAACGCTTACAAATATTGATGGACATGAAGATGGAATGCTTATAGGAGAAGAGAAATATGGATGAAAGAAGGTGGAGACGAATCGGGATAGATGTGGCTTCGCACCACGGTAGTTAGCCCTTCGATGAAGGGAGGGCTTTGCACCCAATTGAATTTTCAGTTTTTCACAACTCGAGAACTCCAAGGAGTAGAAAAACGCAGAATTTTTATTAAGCTTCGATGAATCAAAAGAACTACAAGGAATGCTTATTTATAGGGAAAACCCTATACCTCAAAACTCGCGTCATGTACGCAACCTATTACTTGGCGATGAAGTAAACTAAAATTAAAACTAATCAAAGAAATCTAAAGCATTCATGATGTTCTAAATAATATAAATAAGCAAAACTTAAAGTATGAACTTAATCTAACTAGTGGGCCACGACCATGAGATCCCATGATGGGCTTTTCGTGACTATCGGGCCCACTCTTGTGAATCAAAACTTCGTCACCTAACTAGAAGGCCCTCCCTGGACGTCGTTATTGAGCCAGAACGATGGCAGGGCCCTCCTTCGTACGTACGTGCATAGGGGGTGGCGTGCGTGCGCGTATGCGCATGATGTCTCCATCACCACCCTTTTTATAAACTCTTAAGTGAATATCTAATGAGAATGCCCCCAACTAAGAGACTGATTTCAAACCAATCATAGTTGACTTTAAATCAATCTAATCTACCTAAGATGGTAAAAGCCTAACAATAGTAGAAACAAATATAGAAAATCCTAATCACATCTCTAAATCAGCCCTATATCTTCAATCACATCTTCAAATCAGCCCCAATATTCCCCAAATATATTAAATTGCAATCCTTGATTTAAGCTCCCAAATTTATAAATAAACAATCCAAAAATTAGCACATGTTGGGCCCCCTACGGTGAGCTATGGGCCTACATTATTGTTGGGCCCTATGGCTTGATGTCATCCTAGGTAGGTTGTGGGCCTAAGTGGGTCATGGGCCTACATCAATTCTCCTTGGCTTTCCTTGAGTAGGAAACCAAACTCAACCTTTGGACTTGTACGACTTCTACAACAAATCTTCTTCTTCTTTGGTAGAAGCTGGTGGTGCAACCCTAAACATCGACTTGGCATAACCTTTGTTGTGGACCACTATAAATGATGTCTCATTCGCTTGTGTTTTTGTGAGTGCCAACTTTTTGGTTGTAACTTTAAAGTTCTCCATGGATCCTGCAACATTGGCCTTGTTTTTCATGCCAATGGCATCTTTTGCAAAGCTGATCTAATTTGAGGGTTGAGACTCATTGGCATGTCTATATGAATGTGAAGGCCACCATCAATGAATCCCTCAACTGTAATTGGTGAATTCAAGTTTAGTTCCAATGTTAATGCATCGATCACTTTGGATGTCAACTATTTCTTTAACTCTATGGATCCTGTTTCTTTGACTCTATGGATCTCTTTGTCATTTCTGGAATTTCTACCTCAATTATGGGTTTCATGTCATTTTCCAACAATTAAAGGATTAGATTATTGGTGTCTTTGTAAGCCGGGGCCGCCCGTTGTTTGTTAGAACATTGGTGGAGACCTTCCCCTACGTGTTCATGTGTTCCAACTTCAATCTCTGGATTCCCTCCATGTCAAAGCTCTCACACTTGACTAGTGAAATTGCCCACCGCATGCATGAGTTGACCTACCCACTCCGCGAGTGCATGGATTAGATTATTTGCACAAACTCTTCTTGTGCCAACCCCTTTGAAGCCATTAGGAGATGATGTAGAGTTGACAATTCCCCAATGATAACCCACTCTAATACCAAAATGGTGCAACCTAGTTATCGAGTTAATGAGATATTGACACAAAATCACAAAGAAGTAAACAAGAATTACACTCACCAGAATATTTGAGTAGAGAAAGAGAAAACTTTATTCATATCAAACTTATTGCAATACTTGAGAAAAACTCACACTTAGAAAAATGTTAGAATTAATTATTTCCTACAATAACCCCCCCCCCCCCCCCCAAAATCAGATCTTTAAATCAGCCATTGTATCTTCCAAAAACAGTATATTGCAATCCTTGATTTAAGCTCCACATCTATAAATAAATGGTCCAAAAAAGCAGCACATGTTGGGCCTAGGTGGACTTACATTATTGTTGGGCCCTACATTGGGCCTAGGTGGGCTTACATTATTGTTGGGCCCTACATTGGGCCTAGGTGGGCTTACATTATTGTTGGGCCCTACATTGGGCCTAGGTGGACCTAAGTAGGCCGTAGGCCTGTGGCTAGTGGCCATGGGCATACATCAAGTCCACAGCATCTACTATAGGCATTGTGTGGATGATTCCGATATCAAATTTAGCTCTTTCCAGGAGTAGGTGGACTGAAACCATGGGGCTAATTGGTTGATTCCTCTACAAACTAGCTATTCAAGCAACCCTTTGGTGTTTGGGGATAGAAAAAACTAGTAGGATCTTTAAGGGGAAATTAAGCTCTGTTAATATAATCATTTGGAAGATATAAATGTGATTGTGGAGTGGAGTAAAGTAGATAAAAGAATGAAAGGCATCCAAAGAATCTGTTTTGGTCAACTTGGGAGGTCATATTATCGTGTGGATGGAATGAATTGACGGTGGAAGTAAGATTGAGAAGACCCATGTTGGATCCTTTAAATGGAATTTTGACAAGTGCTCTCTGGGAATACTTGCCCAGTAGGGATCAAGGCAGCATCAGAATGATCAAGGAGTCACTGCAGCTAAGTTCTCTGAGCCGAATGCCGTGCGTGATTCTAACTTTGTGGAAGCAATGGCCATTCTCCATGGAGTGAAATTAGTACTTATACTCAACCTTTCTCCAATAATAATAGAGGGTGACTTGACAAATGTGACCAGGTGGGCCACTACTGATCACTGCCCATCCAACCTAATTGAGGAGGTGACTAATTTACGCGACTTGTTAGAGGAGCATTTCTCCCACAGGCAGGTGAAGTGAATTTTCAAGTGGACAGTCATTCTAAATAGGGAGTAGGGAGTCTCTTTGTAGTCATCAGGAGATGAGGGTTGTTTGTTATTTGAACTCAGTTGAGAGCTTGGTTGGCTGCTTTTTTGTGTTGTTTGTTGATGTTCTTCTTCTTTTCTAATAAATGTTTTTCAGTTATTCGTATTTTCCAAAAAAAAAAAAAAGTAAGCCCAGCCCACCCCAACTTATTTAATATTAGTGACTGAGTATTGAATTTGTGGGCCGCATGCAGTATAATACCAATTCCTTAGCTCATGAGCATGGCTTGGCATGACTCTTGTCCTTAGATCATGGGCTAGACCTGGACTTGCTTCAACCTGGCCAATTTGCCACTCTACATATGGTTCCATCTGATGAACAGACCAGCCTTATTTATGGCCCAGGGCACACCCGGATCTCACACTCATATATGGCAACCCCCCCCCGCCCCCACTCGATCTCTTCAAGTGCAAGTGGTATTAAAATCTCTCAACCCATAAGACATTGAGGAATGACCAATCGGTGAAATTATTCTATAGCGGATGGTCCAAAGTGCAGCCTGTCCAATGAATGGTTCGGATCAAGGATTATCAAGCCACGCCCAATTCCGGCAGGAGATCAATGAGGAGAGGATGTACACCACTTGTAAAGCCACAAAAGGAAAACCATTTACAACCCCCTTTTTTTCTTGTTTTGTGAGTTATAATATTCTCAAGCACTGTATGGCACTTGATATGCAAGTACTCCAAAATTGTACACCTGCATTAGATTCACTCAAATTAAACTGAGTAGAGTGTGGAACCCAATGTAGCTAAGTCAAAGTCCCACAATCAGATTGATTGAACAATCCTAACCTCTGATTCATGGACACTTGTTGAAATAGGTCCATCGATTGTATTTTTTTCCATTTTAACCGTCCAATAAAGGTTCCCCAATCCGATATCCGCGTAATCAAATAGATGCAATTTTTGGTTCATGATACATCTAAACTGGGAACGATGATTTCAACAGTTTAATTTGACTTACTCTATGACACGTACGCAACTTCTAAGTAATTTCTAACTTCTAAGAGACTGTGTATCATCCATCATACTCTGCCAGAGTATCAAAGTCTCTCTTTTTTACCCAAACACCCTTTCTAAGAGCCTGTATTCCCACTATAATCCACAAATGTTGACAAAAGAGAAACACCCAAAGTGAAAAAAAAGGGTGCGTGCATAAAAAACAGAGGGTGTAAATATCATTTGCCGAAAGTACGGAAAAGAGAAAAAGAAAAAGAAAAAAGTCTGACCTTGCATTCCCATGCATCTGATTTCATGGCGGAGAGATTCTGCTGCCAGATTCTGACCGTCTTATCGCCGCTGCAAGACGCCAGCATCGACGGAATCCCAGCAGCTCCCGTCGCCGGATTCCACGCCAGCCCCCAAACCCTATCGGTGTGGCCTTCCAGCTTTTGTATCTCCTTCAGTTCCATCCCTCGGTCGAGGAACTCCATGAGCGGTTCTTCTCTCAGGGATGAAATCGGATCGATTTCACTCGTTCCGAGTCGATTCGATATGGAGAGAGAGAGAGAGAGAGAATCGGACCGATTCCACTCTTTCCGAGTCGATACGGAGAGAGAGAGAGAGAGAGAGAGAGAGAGAGAGAGAGAGAGAGAGACAGAGAGAGTCAGGCCGATTCCACTCGTTCCGAGTTTAGTAGAGTCGAGTCGATGCGGAGAGAGAGAGAGAGAGAGAGAGAGAGCTGTTGGGCATTTTATATCCGTGCGGTGAGTTCATTTTTCCTCCGTCGCGGCTTATGATCTATCGTGTGTCTCTGCGTACTGGGACCTATGTGATGAGTTTTCTAATGATCTGAACTGTATAAGTTGTGTAATCCATATCTATAAAGCGTACGTTAGGAAATTTAAGCTGAAAATATGGTTTTTACCATAATATGAAATTAGAACAGTAGGAAGGAAATTTTCAATGGTTTTCATTCAACTCTAGAAATCGAAGGTTAGGATCTTCGGTGAATTGTGGTTATGGAATAACGAATTATTTAAAGAAATGAAGAGAACATGGACGGTACAAATCGTCAGATAGTCTCAGAATGGCGAGATGCACTGTATCTCTAGTCGTCACAGAGGCAAAACGAACTCCGGGCGGCTGCGGAAGAAGATAAAACGCTTACGTTTCTCGCGTGGGTACCAACCAGGACCACTCTCTCGAACGTGGGACAAAAAACTTAACGATGATGAAATCCACACCGTCCCATCAGGTTCTTCACCTATTTTTATCATTATTCCAAAAACAGAAATTATTTAAAACTTATACGGGCCACCTTGTAAATTATTCCTAAACCTCGAAAGAATCACATGGTACGGCCATATGATTTTGGAATGCCATCATTTAGTAGTAATCCTAATGAGATAGATCGAATGAAAGGATTAGATGGCATATAAAAACCACGGTGTGTCCTACACAAACTAATGGTAAGCGTCCCATCCTAACCTTTTTTATATTTTTTGGCTCACCTGTGAATTTTTCATAATTGTTTTGGGTTCATATGATTAAAGTGAGGTATTATACATGTTGGACGGGTTGGATCTTATGGAAATTTCATCCAGTGGCTCTCCGTTAGCGAAACTTACCTTGTGACCAAACAGCGCGAGGTACGCTAGCGTGCTTCTTTGGGATGTGCTAGTGCGACTCGCGCGCGGAGAGAATGAAGAAGCTTTTCTCGTGACTCGTGCCGTGTGGCATACGTATGTGGGATCTCGTCCATTCATCAGGTGAGGGGAATATCTACCCGGCCAAAATTCAGACTGGTCTAATCATCGGATAGATGCGAAAGTCGGAAAAAAAAAATCAAGTGTTGAGAAAATTATCTTAAATGGTCTATATCTGTTGCTGGAATGCAGACCACCTCAGAAATAGAACTTACTGACTTTTCCCATGGAGCAATATCTCTGTGGTCCCCACCTGATGAGTGGATGTGATCCAGAAAAAATATATCAATTGCCTAATACCCTGCGAATCGCCTCTTCGCTCCTCTTCGCGCAACTCGCATCAGTTCTTTTCGGAAGAGAGTTCACATGCCTGTAAGAGAGTTACTATTGGTCAAAGGAGTGTGAAGGACGCGTGGTGCTGTTAAATTACCAAAATACATTGGTTATAAAAAATTAAAATAATTAAAATAATAATAAACCCTTGAAATGCGAAGATGCGCATTGGACCCAGCAATGGACGGCCCGGGCCACCTTTAGGAAATCCAAGTCATCCCATGGCCTCATTATGTGATGGGTCATTTAATGATCTTTGAAATAATCATAGACTAGAGAGAGAAGATTGCTCACCTTTGCACATTTATCATGGGCATAAAATCTAAACAGTCCACGTGATGCGGCACCCTTTGAGACTTTATAAGCTTAATTTTCAGCTTATGCAGAACTCTAGTAAGCCGTACATAGCAAAGAGAAATGTAAATCAAGGGATAAACTGTTTACTCTTGCTATGGGAATTTTGTATTAAACAGAAGGTTTATCTTGATTTGCATTTCCCTTATCTACGGCGTAATGGAGTTTTAGATCAAGCTAAAAATTGGGCCACAGAGTTCAAAGGGCTGCTGCATCACGTGAACTATTCCGATTTTGTGCTATGACACGTGTGCACTAGTGCTCACTTGAGAAGGTGTGCAGGTGAGCATAATAACTAATGAGTCGCTGAAGAAGCCACTTAACAACATGTGCATGTGAGATTCTAAAGGTGATAGAACAGCTAAATATGTTAGGAATTTAATTAGAATAGGTTATTTCATCATTATCATTATCAGCCTTCATGCTTTCAAAAAGTTCAAATATACGTAAACAGATGTAATCAGAGGGTTACAGCTTTTGTATATTGTAATGATAAATGTATTTTATATATATATATACTATTTAATATTTTAAAATATCATTAAGTCATATTATTTTTTCATTTGAGTCTTAGTAGCTCATGACACATCAAAACATTAGTGTTCTTGTTCACGTATGTGTGTATGTGTACTTGTGTCCAACATTTACTTGTTGAGGATTTTGGGATATATTTTATAGAATAAATTTTCCTGAAAAAATATGCAGAAAAATAATATTGTACTATCCCCTTATATTATTGATACTTTGTTCAGAAAATAAATATATGCTATAGGATTTATTCTCTGTCACAGCTTGTTTGTTAAATCTGAATCTAAAGTTTGAATATAATGTCAAAAACTAGTGGTAAATCTATAACAACCAAAAACTAGTAGTGAATCTATAACAATTGTTTGTTAACTAACCTCTGTAATGTTTAAAATATGTTAATTTGACACATTTATTCATGTGAAACAATCGTGACTGAATCCCTACCATTAAAAACTCATGGATTCCAACGGAATAATTATTTTTCCATCCAACCTGTTGATATGATCAAAAAGACCTAGATGAAGAGACCACATAAATATAATCTTAATCCAAAACTTTTGTTGCTCACAATAAATTTTTGATGATCATTTGCCACTGTTTCATATACTATGGTCTAACTAAGATTTAGATTTACTTCGTTTTTTATATCATGTCCAAAAATGAGCTTTTAATAAGGATGGACAGAATGGATGTAATCACATGCATCACGGTGGGACCCCTAACTTAGGGGTCCCACCCACCTCAGTGGATCTATATTATGTATATACTATGTCAATAACCCCTAGCTATTAGACAGTGTTGTATGGCCTCCATCATAATGTATGTGTTTTATCTATGCCGTCAATCCATTTTTCCAAATCATTTTAAGAATTTATCCCGAAAATGAGAATGATCCAAATTTCAAGTGACCTATAATTTCTGTAGCTTATTAATGGTCAATCACCACCATTTCCTATGGTATGGTCCACTTGATGATTGGATTTGCTTCATTTTTTGTATAATGCTCTAAAATGATTTGGAAAAACAAATGGATAGAGTCGATATAGAATATATACATCAAAGTGAACCCCATGGTAAGGGTCGCACCGTCTTGGGCGAGTATCAAGTGTGACACAAAAGGAAGGTCGGTGGCTTGTGGCATACCACATTATCGGAACACGGATTTCTTGGGAAATGGTTTCACAAGAAGTTATGCGCTGAGATGTTGGTGGGGCCCATTGTGATGTTAGTGAGAAATCCACCCGTCCATCCATTTTGCGAGCTCATTTTAGGACAATGACAAAAAAAAATGATGCAGATCCAAAATTCATGTGGGCCACATGAGAGGGGAAATTGAAGAAAGAAATGCATACCGTTGAAACCTTCTTTGGCTCCACCTTGATGTTTATATGCCATCCAGACCATTTATAAAGTCATGAACACCGGGATGAAGTGAAAAGACAAAATACTTAGATTAATAGAAAACTTTTGTGGCCATACTAATATTTCAACAGTGGTCACTAAATATCTATTATTTCCTCTCATGTGATCCACTTGAGTTTTGGATCCACACCATTTTTTGTATCATGGTATAAAATGAGCTCGCAAAGCGTATGAACGGGGTGGATTTTTCACAAACATCACGGTAGGCCCCCACCTAGCATCCAATGCAAGAAGTTCCTACTAGAGAGTTTCGCAGAATATTCGGGAGTGGATTAAGTGAGACCCAGGATGCACCGATATGGGTAGGACCTTGACTGTGGGGCTCACAGTGATGTGTGTAACTTAAATCCATACCGTCCAACCATTTTGAAAGTTCATTTTAGGGGGGTATCCCAAAAATAAACCTGACACAAATTTTAGGCGAACCACACCATAGGAAAAAAAAATCGTGATTTAATCCTCTCCATTAAAAGCTTCATGAATTCTACCAAAATGTTTATTTAGCATCCAGCTTATTGATAAGGTCACAGACAACTAGATGAAGTGACCACACAAATATCATCTTGATCCAAAGCTTTTGTGGCCCACAAGAAGTTTTTAATGGTCAATCACCACTATTTCATGTACTATGGTCCATTTGAGATTTGGAGCTGCTTCACTTTTTGGATCATGGCCTAAAATGAGCTTTCAATACGGATGGACGGTATAGTTGTAGTCACATGCATCACAATAGGCCCCACAATCAAGGGTCCCACCCACGAGGATTCAAGTTCTCACCTAATCCATTCCCCCCAAATCCAAACAGGGATTGCACACTACCCCCACTAGGATCTAGAGACGGACAATCCCGTCAAAAGGCTTTGCGGCACCTACCATGATTTATATGTTTTATCTACACCGTCCATCCATTTTCCATATCATTTTAGAAAATAAGATAGATTTTAGGCTCAAGTGGGCCACACTATAAGAAATAGTGGGAATTGGGTGCCTACCATTGAAAACTTCTTAGGTCCATAAAAGGCTTTGATCAAACTGTTTTTTGTGTTTTCCCTTCTTCTAGTTCTTTGTGACCTTATGAAGAAGTTAGATAGCAAATAAGCTTCTTGGTGGACCTCGAGAAGGTTTTAACGGTAGTTATTGCATTCCCACTTCTTTATGTGGTGTGGTTGACTTAAGCAGTGGATGTGCCTATTTTTTGGGATCATGCTCTAGAATGATATAGAAAAGTTGATGACGGTGTGGATCTAACACATAAATCATAGTGGGCCTATAGAAGTGTTACACGTTAAAAGTTGGGTTGTGTATTACGTCAAGGAGAAAATCTCTGTCACACAGGGCAATTTTGTATTTTTTTTTATTTTTTTTTAAAGTTGGCAAAGCGCATTATGAATTCACCATTAAGCTAAACCTCGGCATCGAAAAGAATCAACATAAATTTACAAAGCGCTTTCCACTTTCGGCGTTACCAAACACCACTAAACACTAGGCATTTTTTGAATTCCGCATTAAATAATAATAAATCAGTGTTAACAAATAGGGCCTTACCATCCTTGATCTTAGTGTTTATAATTGGGAAAATTTATTAAAAAATAAAGGTTTCATATTAATAACCACCTTAGTTATTTAGATACATCCACTCTTCGATTTATAATCTAGCTAAATAATATACTTTTGTACATATTTCATCTTTCATAGCATAAAATGAATATAAATAGTAGCTCTTGTATAACACTACAAACAGATTGGTTGTCATCCACTACCAAAATCTAATTCTTAAAATAATTGAATTAAAAAAGTGGTGAGTTTAAGAGGATAGTATCATCATCATTAAGTACTTATTACTAATATGTCGTAATTGTACAATTACAAATATAATGGATGATAATGATATTCCTATAATTGTTGACTCATATCCAAAACCTTCACAAGTTTAGATCATACTTGATTGGATCTAAAATAATCATCTTTACCAACTATGCAACGTTAAAATATTTTCTTTATAAGAAAGATGTTAAGCCTCGTTGCTGAGATGAATCATTCTATTTCAAGAGTTTGATTTTAAAATCTATGATAAGAATAGAGTAGAAAACGTAATGGTTGACCATCTCTCACAGCTTGTTGTATCCGATTGTATGGAGATGACACCTATTAATGATATGTTCCTTGATAAACAACTCTTTAAAGTCTCATAATTACCTCAGCACACTAATATTGTCAATTATCTTGCCACATGCACAATTCCTACTCATTGGACTACTCGAGATAAGTAGAAATTATTCATCGATGTACACAAGTTCTTCCATAATGATCTTTATCTCTTTAAATATTATCCATATCAAATCATAAACAGATGCGTTCTCGATCACGAACAAAATGGCATCATCTCCTTTTGTCATTCATACGCATGCGGTGACCACTTTTCATTTACAAATACCATAATAAAAATTATGAAGTACGGCTTTTATTAGCCCACTATGTTCAAGGATACAAACAAATTTTATAAAGCGTGAAAGACATGTAAAAAATTGGGTGTGGTATCCCATCAAAATATGATATGGTCGAATTCATTCTTAATCATTGAAGTATTTGATTGTTAGGGCATCGATTTTATTGACCATTTTCTCCATCTTTTAAAAATTTTTATAATCTAATTATCATCGACTATGTTTCTAAATGGGATGAGGCAATTCCAGGCCGGAATAATGACCATCGCACGGTCATTAAGTTTCTATAAGAAAATGTTTTATCTAGGTTTGAAACACCTCGACCCATCAATAGTTATGGAGGATCTCACTTTTGCAATAAACCATTCGAAACATTAATAAAGAAATATGATATTTCACATAAAATGAGCACCCCTATCACCCATAGACAAGTGGCCAAGCTAAAATATCAAATAGAGAAATCAAACAAATTTTGGAGAAAATGGTGAATTTGGATCGCGATGATTGGTCACTCCCACTAACCAACGCATTGTGGGCTTATCATATGACGTATAAAGCCCCTTATTGGTTTGTTGCCTTATAAACTTGTCTATGAGAATGCTTGTCACTTGCCTATGGAGTTTGAACATAAAGTGTATTGGGCTATAAAGCATTTCAACTTTAATATCAACAAAGATGGCTCACTACGCAAATTACAACTAAAATAAACATGATGAAATTCGGAATAAGGCCTACGAGAACTCTCGGATATACAATGACCGAATAAAAATGTTCCATGATAAGAACATCATTCGTAACAAATTTGAACCACATTAAAAAGTTATTATTATTATTTTTTAATTTGAGATTGCATCTTTTTCTCAAAAAATTGAGATCTTTTTAGACAGGCCCTTTTACAGTTAAAATGGTCTATTCTCATGGGGTAGTTGAATAGAAAATTTGGCAAATGGTAACATTTTTAAAGTAAATGGTCACCGCTTTAAGCCGTTTGCTAAGAAATTCAATTCAGAGGATATGTTGATCCATCTGAAAGATTCTATTTATCAGGATTGATTGCCTAGTCTAATGGAGATTCTTTCTCTTACTTTCCTAAGATTTAGTTTTTTTTTTATATATATAGAGTAGAATGTTTTGTTTATAATTTTTTGTTGTTGAAGCATCGATCTTTAAAGTTCGCTCCCGTACATGTCGTCCTTCAGGTACTTGTTTCCACCTACTCTTATTTTGTTGCTCTCATGTTGTGCATTTACATATATTTTATAAATTGAGGACAATATAGATTTTATGTTGGGAGTGAGTTTCCTTAAGAGAAATCTTTCAATTTGAGTTGAATTTTTAAAATTTTTGAAGGAAGATTTCTGTAATTTTAGGTAGTTTCAGAAGAAAAATCTGATGAGTTTGAAGATTTAAATATTGAGTATTTTTTAAACCTAAATGCTAATATTTAACGAATTTTAAGATTAAGTTTAGATTAATATTATTTAGTTGAAAAGTTTTGAACATTGATTAAGTCATGAATATAACATATTATATCTAACTTACATATTAGAGGTTTGGTTGGATAATGAATTTTTAACTTGGTAGTTATCGAGAATGTTATGAACCAAGCCAATAGAATTTGTCCATCATGTTCATATGATAAGTGAAAGAATGAGAGATAGAGAAATACCCAAAAAAATATCGATAAGGGTTATATATTGAATTGTCCATGAAAAGGTTGTTTGGTGTGTGTGTGTGTGTGTGTGTGTGTGTGTGTGTGTGTGTGAATGTATGGACAAAAGAAAAAAAAATGAAAATAAAAAATAAAGTGAAAGTCGTCGATGGAAAATTCAAAAGCTTGAAGAGTGAAGTGTTGAATTGTAAGACAAGTTTCTATTTAGGCTTTGGTTGATCTGATCATTCCTTTGATTGTCTTTGTAGATATGAAAGTAGAAAAACTAAAATTGTGGTGGTGATAATTTTAGATTTTATAGTGCATTCATAAAACTCAATGTTGGGATTTATTCAATTATATTATTATTTTAAACTTAATTGGGATACTCATTTAAGTACTAAAATTTATGTGAAGTATGTACTTGATATTAATAGAATTAATTCTCTTTGAAATAGATTGGTTTTGAGAATTACTTGAGATTATATGATTAATTCTTCTAAGAATTTATTTTTAAATTCAAAAACTTTTGCACGTTTTGCTCGAGACTAGCAAAATGTTAGTTGGAGTATATATTAAGACTTAAATATTGCATTCGTTTTTCATTAATTTGAGTATTAATTTAATATACTTATATGTGTTTTTATGCATGCAAGGTGATTTGGAGCTCAATGATGAAAATGTGCTTAAAGTGATGGAATTAGAGTTCAAAAGAAGTCACAATGAAGAATTGAAGATTCTAAGGTCATAAATAAGGATTTGAAGTGCTAAAGGATTAAGTAAACGAAGTATAAAAAGATAAAAAGTGAATATTAAAATTAAAGTTGTAAATAGAAGAATTTCAAAGACCTTCATTCCTATCAATGAGAGTTCGATGGCATTGAGTTGATTTCGATGGGAGGTTGATACCATCGAGCATAAATCAAGGAATTTCGAAAGCTTAACGAATAAAAATTTGTGTTTCTATTCGATGTCATCAAATGATTTTCGATGCCATCAACATATTCCCAAAATTTAAAAAACTATTACTGGACGTTTTTATGTTTCTACTCGATGCTCGAAGTGATCTTCGATACCATTGATAGAGATTTAAATGGAGTTTAATGCCATTGAAGACCCATCAATAATGTATGTGGCTATGTAAATTCAATGTTGATTTGTAATTTTCCTGAGGTGGTATGTAAGATGGCTTGTAAATCTTATAAATAGAAATTTCTAAAACATATATATATATATATCAATTTAAGGTTTTGGAGATGGATCAATGATTACGAAACATCTAGGGAGCCGTTCTTCCTCTCCAATATTTTAGTTGTACGTTGATTTTCACATTTTCTTAGAGTTTAGTTTAATCATAACTATAGTTGGCTAAATCTTTAAGATAGGGCTAAGAGGTGAAACTTGTAATGGTTTTTAATATCCTAGTTTACTTTGATTATAGTTATTTGATTTGAATATCGAACAATTCATTAATATTGGTTTAAATATAGCTTTAATTTTGGTTTACTTTGATCTATTTTGAGTCTGGGCACTTTGGATGCTTAGAAAGGCTAAGATTGATGGCTTTTTTAGTTTATAAATTGTTGTGGGCCTTGCACAAAATCTTAGGATCTAGCCCCTCGAACAAACCAGAATTATAGGATAATAATAGCAATGAAAACAATCAAAGCAACAATCACACACCACACAAGAGATTTTTACGTGAAAAACCCTCAAAGAGGTAAAAACCACGGGACCTCGTCCAGATCAACAATCCACTATGAAGTAGAACGTTACAACCTTCGTCACTCACGAAGGAGCGAATAAATAATAAGAGAATAAAAAGAAAACTAAGAGATCTCACCGATCACGAGGACTTAGAAGCGCTAAGACGATGACTCCCTTCCACAAGCTTCTTCTCTCTCTTTTCTCTCTCTCTCACCCTTGATAAGCCTCTTGTATTTTTATCATACAATATAGAAAAACCCTAGGAACCCCTTTTTATAGTTTTAGAAAACTCCTTTCCGCATCCCTGTTGCGAAAGGACTCAAATTCGAAATTTCGCGCAAAAACTGCGTAACATAAAACTGGTCCTAGAAATTCCAGGACTGGTCCTAGCTGCTTACGATTGGTCGTAGCTCACCTACGACTGGTCATAGCTCACCCACGACTGGTCGTAGGCTGCGGAAAAAATTAACAACAACTCGCTGGACTTTAAGTCGTGCCAGGGCTCAAACCTACGACCGATCGAGCGCCTCCCACAACCAGTCGAAGACCACCTACGACCAGTCGAGCAGCGTGATGAAACCCTCCAAAATTTCAACCACTGCACCGTATATCCTCTGAACTGAGGAGAAAAATCGCATCAAATCTCCCCCTTTCCGAATCAGGATGAATTCACCTTTTTCAAGCCAGTTAGGTTTCTACAAACCTCAAACTTGCCCTTGAGCAAAGCCTTGGTCATCATGTCTGACCCATTATCATCCGTGTGGACTTTCTTAAGCTGTAACACCTTCTGTTCCAAAGTATATCTGATCCAGTGATACTGAACCTTTATGTGCTTCGACTTAGAGTGCTAACTTGGATTCTTACTCAAATGTATAACACTTTGACTATCGCAATAGACCACGTGCTCCTTCTGCTTCAGGCTAAGTTCCTGTAGGAACCTCTTCATCCAAAGCATCTCTTTACATGCCTCAGTGACTGCAATATACTCGGCCTTTGTAGTCGACAATGCTACGACCTTCTATAGCTTATTCTGTCAAGAAACCGCTCCCTTTGCAAACGTAAACATGAACCCCGATGTAAACTTCCTGGAGTCTATGTCGTTTGCCATATTTGCATATGTGTAGCCCTCTATCACAGGTTTATTGTCACCATAGCATAAGCTCAACCTGGATGAGCCTCTTAAATACCGCAGTATCCACTTCATCGCTGCCCAATGCTCTTTGTCAGGATTGACAAGATACCGGCTGACAACACCAACCGTATATGCTATGTTTGGGCGTGTAGACACCATATCATACATCAAACTTCCTACGGCTGATGCGTAGGGTATTTTTTGCATCTCTTCCACCTATGCCTTCGTCTTGGGACGCTGCCTGTCGCTCAATCTGAAGTGACCATCCAGTGGAGTACTGACCGGCTTCGTTGCATTCATATTGAATCTCTCTAGGACTTTCTCAATATACCGCTCTTGTGACAGCCAAAGTTTCCTACTGCTTCTGTCACGGGTTATCTCTATTCATAGGATCTGTTTAGCCGTGCTCAAGTCTTTCATCGCAAAAGACTTGCCCAACTCCTGTTTCAGCCTGTCGATCTTCTTGATGTCTTTTCCCATGATGAGCATGTCATCAACGTATAAGAGCAGAACTAAGAAATCACCATCTGAGAACTTGCGCGTGAACACACAATGGTTCGACTCTGTTCTGTCATGCCCATGCTGTAATATAAACAAATCGAACTTCTTGTACCATTGTCGTGGAGCTTGTTTCAGCCCATACAAGCTCTTCCTCAGCCTACATACCATATGTTCCTTACCCTTGACTTCAAACCCCTCTGGTTGGTGCATGTAGATCTCTTCTTCTAGGTCACCATGGAGAAAAGCAGTTTTAACGTCCAACTGCTCTATCTCCAGATCCATGCTAGCCGCCAACCCAAGCAACACCCGTATAGATGTTATCTTCACCACTGGTGAGAATATCTCCTCGAAGTCTATGCCTTTCTTCTGACTGAAACCTTTTATCATAAGTCTAGCCTTGAACCTCTTCTGTGAATTCTTCTGCTCAACCTTCTTTCTGAACACCCACTTGTTATTCAGAGCTTTCTTGCCCTTAGACAGTTTCATCATGTCATAGGTGTGGTTCTTATACAAGGATTCTATCTCATCTCGCATAGTTTTCAACCACTCCTCCTTATGTTAATCGGCTAGGGCCTCAGAATAATCTTTTGGCTCTCTCCCATCATGTAGCATAATGTACTCATGCGGCGAGTAGCTCTTGGACGACTGTCTGTCCCTAGATGACCTCCTCACCTGTGGCTCAACAGGTGGATTAAGTGGGGGCTGCTCTCTCAGTCCATCTTCTGTAGGAACTCCCTCGTCCTCTACACCTTGTTGTACTCCCCCGTTATCAGGCACCATGGGAGGAATAACTAGATCCATGTCCTCTAGCTTACCTGAACTAGACTGGTTCTTCTCTGGCTTACCAATGTCTTCTATACATTGATCTTCAAAGAAAATCACATCTCTGCTCCTGACGAGCTTCCTCTCGGTCGGATCTCATAATCTGTAACTAAACTTTTCATCACCGTACCCTAGGAACACACACTGCCTGATTTTCATATCGAGCTTAGACCTCTCATCCCTTGGTACATGAACGGATGCCCTGCATCCAAATATCCTGAGATGACTGTACGATGGATCATGTCCAGTCCACACCTTCTCAGGTACTTCTCCATTCAATAGGACTGATGGAGACCTATTTATCAGATACACCGCCGTGTGCATTGCTTCTCCCCAGAACGTCTTGGAAAACTTCGCATGGGATATCATGCATCTGATTCTCTCAGCAATGGTGCGAGTCATTCGCTTAGCTACACCATTATGCTGGGGGATCTTAGAAACTGTCTGTTCATGTCGTATACCCAAGGACTTGCAGTACTCGTGAAAGTCGCCGATGTATTCACCACCATTATCAGTGTGGATGCACTTCAATAATCTACCTGTCTCTCTCTCGACCATAGCATGAAACAATTTAAATAAACCAAAGACCTCGTCCTTGGATTTCAAAGCATAAGCCCAAACCCTCCTAGATGCATCATCTATAAAAGTAACAAAATACAATGCCCCACCCAATATTTTTGTCCTCATAGAACCACATATATCAGAATAAACCAAATCTAATGCATGCACTTTATTAACATGAGAAACAGTTTTAACAGATGAAACTCTATGTTATTTCCTTGATAAACAATTAAGACAGGTTTTGAGAGGTGTACCTGTCACGTTTGGAAGGAATCGCTTCCTTGCTAGTAGCTGAAGCCCTTTTTTACTTATGTGGCATAGATGCCTGTGCCACATGTCTATACCTGAATCTTCCGCTACGTTCAACCCACCCTTGCATACACTGACACTTGTCTTGTATAGGGTGCAATACTTCTTTCCTCTGACGGGGATCAACGAACCCTTGATGATCTTCCAGTGCCCACCAACAAACCGGCTTTCATAGCCATCATCATCCAACCTTCCCGTCGACATCAAGTTGAGGCGAAGGTCTGAGATATGTCTCACATCCCTGAGAACTAATGTGCAGCCCATATCGATCTTCACATAAATATCACCAACTCCCAAGATCTTCGATACGCCAGAATTTTTCATCTTCACGGTCCCATAGTCACCTGACTTGTAGCTTGTGAAGAAATCCTTATGTGGAGTCGCATGAAAAGAAGCCCTTGAGTCAATCACCCAGTCGGTGTCCTGACTCGTAGCTGTGAGACATACATCATGATCTGCATAAAGAATAATAACAACGTCGTCATCCGAAGCCACCGCAGTAGAATCTGATTCATCTTCCTTCTCCTTTCCTTTTCCTTACTTGTCGTTCTTAGCCTTACGACATTCATGCTTATAGTGGCCCTTCTTGCCACAATTCCAGCATTCAACGTCTTTTCTGTTATTCGACTTGCCTCTTGATTTATCTCGGGCCTTCCCGCCCTTCCTGTTCTTTCCTCTCCCCCATTCCTGTGTCACAAGTGCCTCTTACAGAGTAGACCCCTGAGACTTCCTTCTTGTCTCTTCATTAAAGAGACAGCTAGTAACCTGTTCCATGGATACCTTTCCGTCTAGCGTGGAGTTACTTAAAGACACCACCAATGTCTCCCAACTGTCAGGCAATGAACTAAGCAATAACAAAGCCTGCAATTCATCATCCAGGACCATCTTCATAGAGGAGAGTTGGTTTACTATATTGCTGACCTCATTCATGTGCTCGGCCACAGAACCACCATCCTTGAACTTGAGATTCACAAGTCGTCTTATTAGAAAAATCTTATTACTAGTTGTCTTCCTCTCGTACAGTCCTTGTAGTTTCAGTCATAGGCTAGCGGCTGAGGTTTCTCTAGACACATGGTGGAATACAGAATCATCCAGCCGTTGTCTAATAAATCTCACCGCCTTCCGGTCCAACTTCTTCCAATCATCATCAGACATATCCTTTGATTTTGCTGATATGCTTAAAATTGGAGAATATAGATCCTTGCAATAAAGCAAGTCCTTCATCTTAGCCTTCCTTATGGTCCAGTTAGAACCGTTGAGGCTAATCATCCTTGATGAGCCACCTTCCATAATTCCAAACCGATTCTACCCGTTCAATGAACTTAGCGATTTGATACCACTTTGTTGGGGGCCTTGCACAAAACCTTAGGATCTAGCCCCTCGAACAAACCAGAATTATGGGATAATAATAGCAATGAAAATAATCAAAGCAACAATCAAACACCACACAAGAGATTTTTACGTGGAAAACCCTTAAACAGGTAAAAACCACAGGACCTTGTCCAGATCAACAATCCACTATGAAGTAAAACGTTACAATCTTCGTCACTCATGAAGGAGCGGATAAATAATAAGAGAATAAAAAGAAAACTGAGAGATCTCACCGATCACGAGGACGTAGAAGCGTTGAGACGACGGCTCCCTTCCACAAGCTTCCTCTCTCTCTTTTCTCTCTCTCTCTCACCCTTGATAACCCTCTTGTGTTTTTCTCATACAACATAGAAAAACCCTAGAAAACTCTAGGAACCCATTTTTATAGTTTTAGAAAACTCCTTTTCGCATCCCTTTTGCGAAAGGACTCAAATCCGTAATTTTGCGTAAAAACTGCGTAACCTAGGACTGGTCCTAGAAATTTCAGGACTGGTCCTAGCTGCCTATGACTGGTCGTAGCTCACCCACGACTGGTCGTAGACCGTGGAGAAAATTAGCAACAACTCGCTGGACTTTGAGTCGTGCCAAGGCTCGAACCTACGACCGGTCGAGCGCCTCCCACGACCGGTCAAAAACCACATACGACCGGTCGAGCAGCGCGATGAAACCCTCCGAAATTTCAACCACTGCACCGTCTCTCCTCTGAACTAAGGAGAAAAACTCCATCATAAAGGATTAATTTGTAAAATTCATTGATCTATCATGGGTTAAGAACACGATAAATGCTTTGAATTCCCTCCAATCAATACTTCGATGTCTTATGTGGGAACTAAATCAATTGAAGTTCAGATCAATTGATTTGTAAAAAATGATGCTTTAATTAAAACTTTTATAAATATTCTCCAAAAAATAAGTCTAACTTTAGACTTACGGACTTTCAATCAAGATTTTTGTTATATATATGTAACCACTCATTGGATAGATTTGGACTGAATATTATAGAAAATAATAATTACATTTTCTTTACTTGAGTCTTCTCATTTATAACTCAAAATAGGTTCAGTTATACTCAATAACTTTAGAGAATATAAGATTCAGAATTTTAAAAAAAATCTATAAGTTTGAAAAATGTTTCATTCAATGATTTACCAGTTTAATTTTTAAAAAATAATATTTCCCTTAATGTAAGTGAAAAAAATTTCCACGTATGATGTGCTTGTCATATTATAAATTTAGTTGTGCAAAATGATTTAATATTTATTAGACCTCATATAGAACGTATTACAAATAAATAAGTTTTATATTTACTTATCATACTAGATATCAAGATTTTAAGGTAATGTGCATAATAGCGGGTAAAAAGGCTAGAATTTCTTTATTGAATGTTAAACACCGGTGAAATTTTACCCTTTTTTATGTTATAGCCTTCATACATATTTAAAAATGTCATAACCAAGTTTTACTTAAGTAAATATTTAAACAACTAATATAGACCGGGACATTATAAAAATAATAAAAGAGTTTTTATAAACCTTTTATAATGCAACCACAACTTTATTTAGTATTTACTATTCAACGTCTAACCAAACTATAAACCAAATATAAGTTTAAAGTTTTCAAATTACCGAAATATAATTGGTTTATAAGAAATTCATGTAGTAATGGAAATTTTTTTTTAAGAAATATAAGGGAGGTATTCTTATAATTTTTTATGTAGCTTCTATTATATATCCTAGAATAATATATGGTTAAAATGTTTTTCTTGAAGAATGTAGTAAAAATATGAATACAAATAGTTTAATCTATACGTCCATTATTAGGACAACATTAAATGAACTTTCTGAAGAACATCATAACTAATTAGGTGTTAGGGTAGGAACAAGTTCTCCCCCTACCCTGACATTAACTGGATATGTTCCATGTTGGTTTATTTTTAATAGAAGAACATGTACATCATCTAGTAATTTATCACATGAATTAGCTATTTATCTTGAAAATGAACGGGTGATTTTTTATACTTCAGATGAAACCATTCATTTCGATGTTTTGGCCTAGTGAATGGGACACGAAGCTAGCCTTCATGTTATTTTCGCCATGACCAGAGATCTAATAATGGTTCTAATTTTTATAATTGCATCTAAATCAACGTTTAGAGTATGTAATCGCATGTTAAATGGCTATAAGAGTAAATTATCGGCAAGGATGATGGAGCGTTATGTATACTTGAAGGATTGGTTTAAAGTGAAGAGTAGATAATAAAACTTGATCGATGAAGATGCTTTTAGAGATGAAATTAATAAAGTAAAAACTTAGTAATTTGTTTAATTCAACATTATATGTAATGTTTTATTCTTATTTATAGTTTTTTTTTTAAAAAATTATATATATAAAAAAATTTATATTATTATCAAGTAATCTTTCTTTTCTTCTTGTCAATCGGCATAGATGACTGGGTGCAAACTTACTTGGGATGTAATCAACTAATGATGATTTTTTAACCTCCATTTCAACATTAAATCCACATATTAAATAAAGCACAAAATTTCAGTATATCAATGTGTTTGGCTTCATTTTGAATAGACGAATAAGCACGACCTGTTAGGTATGATCCAACACGACACGACTCATTAGACACATTATCACGTTATGCACGCAGGCCGTGTCAGGCCTCACTTTTCCGAAAAAAGGCACGACATGGCACAACACGATACATCATCTGACACAACACATCACAACATGATACGAGGCACGATTGGGCCCGAACTATTCAGGCACGACCCTTCATGACATGACCTGTTTACACCCTTATGCGAGAGTGCCAGTGTCTACTCAACTCAAGGTTTGATTGAAATAAAGGTGTTCCCTTGCGTTGAGACGGAAGATTTGAGACTGGACACATGATCCATTTATCTTCTCAACCACCGATTGCATTTAGAGTTTAAGAGATTTGTGAAAGGGTAGGGGTTAGTCATTCTAAATAGATTCCTTTTACCATGTAAAAACGTGCATATATGAACTTAAGGACTTGTTCTTTTAGTATGATTTGCAACCGTAGTTTAACAGTAAGAATAGAAAAATAAGATATAAGCTGACAATGTTCTTCTATTAATGATTTTTACAATAACGTCACTCACGATTGACTTGAGTAACAATGATTACTCAATCATGACTGAGATCCGTAGCGGAACAATCGTGATAAGCAGGATGGTCGTTTATTCATCGCTCAATTGAAAACTAGGTCTTATGCCAAGACGACCGATGAAGGGTAAATCTCTGACAATCTGTTCGTTGCTCGGTCGGAACTGAGATCCGTGACGAGATAGCCGATGAGGTGACAACATATTCGTGATCTTGGTAGGAACCAAGCACGTGACAAGACGGTTATGAATCAATTATCCATTCGCTGTTTAGTGTGAATCATACTTCGTGATGAGATGGTTAGCAGAATCACCTAACACATAGCAAGAAAGCTTTATAACTTTTTGTTTGAAATTGAGCGATCTTCCTTATGATCCAATGGGATGCCGTTGATGAATGATAGTAAGATAAACTTAAAACTAACTAGGGTTGAAACTAAAATAAAATAAAATAAAATAAAGAGATAAATGTCTACGGTGGATGAATAAATAAGAGCTGTTTGATTGTATTGGTGTGAGGCCTAGAACTCTTTATAGAGTGTTGTTTATATAGTTTTTGGGAGGCAGTGGCCCTGCGTAGTCTTCAGGATCATGAAGTATTTGGGTGATTAGTTGTAAAAATCTCATTAGTTCTTCCACACCCGCATGGCCTATTGCGTATGGCCACATGTACAATGGATATATCTCACGCGCGTCAGCTAAAGTCCTTACTTCTTTGGACATATATTGAAAAGTTATTGTGATCCCTATATTACTTGGTTTTGACATCCGTAGACAATTACTTTTGGTAAAACTTTATCAATTAATGTTAAATAAAAATATCTTTTAAAAGAGACTTGCTTTAATGAGACTGTTGTTCTTCACGTAGAGTACTTTTTTAAATTATAGAATTCTAGCATTTAATGCTCTATTTGTATTTCATGTGCACGTCCCTATTTCCTTCTCTTAAAGTCATCTATATCATGTATAACACTTGGTTGCCACATGATATCTTTTAAGCTGTTTGATAAAGGCACGTTGAACCATATGTTCACAATATTCTCAATACACGAGTAAGATTTCGTCCATGTAGTGCGGACACATGACAACCTTTCATTAGTTCACATAGATGTACTAAAAATGAAAACAAACAGTGCCTACCTCTTAATAAGCTCTGATCTTGGACACAAGTGCCACATTTACACGTGCAACCATATACTCTAGTCTAAGATTACATAACAAGGGACTCCAACTGAAATGTACCTTACCAATGGTAGATACGTGATGGCCCAAAAATCAATAGATTCAATGATCTTGTTGATGTTCATGGAACGTGAATCAAACATTAACCATGGGTCAAATATTTATTATTTTCTATTGTAATTAATTCGCACCATATGAAATATGGCCACGACTCTTCCACCTCACATTCATTGGGATATGAATTAAATGTTATCTGTGGGTTAAATATATATTTTTATTTAAATGTTGACCTAAACGAAGGGATAACATAAATATCAGCTTGGTCCAAAACTTCTGTGATGGATAAAAGTTTTTAACGGTCAACCACCACCACGATTTCATGTGGTATGTATGGTCCACGACCTGAGATTTGAATTTGTTCAAATGATCTGTCAAAACTGATGGGCAACAGAGATGTAATGCACATGCATCATGGTAGCCCCCACAATCAAGGATCCACCAACATCCGTGGTCCCTGATGCCGAGTCTGCGGCCCATGGAGGCCGGTCATCAGGGATAGGGATATGGGTGGTGCTGGGGTTACCACCCAATAGGGAGACGGATTGGCTACTCCCCCTGACACCAGCCCCGTGGCTGGTGGTCGGTGCTCTGTGGGTCCCACCATGATGTATGTGTTTCATCCATTCCGTTCATCCATTTTTACAGATCATTTTAACATTAAAGAAAAAAATGATACGGATATAAATCTTAGGTGGAACACACCACAGGAAAACAATAATTGATTGGATATCCACCATTAAAATACTCCTAAGGCCCACTGTACTGTTTATTTGACATCCAACATGTTGATTAGGTTATAAAGACCCAGATGAAGGGAAAAAATAAATATCAGCTTGATCCAAAACTCTCATGGCTCCCAAAACATTTTTAATGGTTATTGTTCATTCAACACTGTTTTCTGTAATGTGGTCCACTTGAGATTGAGATATACCTCATTTTTACTCTTATATCATAAAATGATCTATAAAAATATATGGACAGAATGGATGAAACACATACATCATGGTGGGGCCCACAGAGCACCGACCATCAGCCAATGGCCGGTGGCAGGCGAAGTAGCCAATCCGTTTCCATCATCCATCCATTTTTCCATATTATCTTAGGATATAAGCTCGAAAATGAGGAATATCAAAGGATCAGGTGGACCACACAATCGGAGTTAAAAATCTACCGTTGAAAACTCCTTAAGGAGCCACAGAGGTTTTGGATGAAGCTTATATTTGTGTTTTCCCTTCATCCAGGCCTACTGGACCTTATGAACGCGTTGGATGGCAAATAAACATTAGAGTGGGCCTTAGGAAGGTTTCAACGGTGGCTGTCATCACCGCAGCTGCTTCTAGTGGTGTGGCTCACTTGAGCTTTTGATCTGTCTTGTTTTTGGGCTTACATCGTAAAATGATATGGGAAAGAAGATGGACGGTGGGGATAAAATCTAGAAATCACGTGCAGAATGACACGTGGCAACAATTTTTCTTTAAAAAGACGAAAACACCCCTACTTGTACGCAAGAAAACGCCCTGCTTTGTTTTTGAAAGATTCTAACATCACAGAACTCTCTCTTCTCATGAATGAAACTTCGGGAGCGGCGGTTTCTCCACACTTGCATGCTCAGGGACACTACCGCTTTGGCGCACGTTATCCAATCCTACGCCAAAACGAAGCAAGTCTACAAGGGCAAGCAGCTCCACGCCCAGCTAATCTGCGCCGGTCGCGAACCATGCACCTTCCTCACCAACCACCTTCTAAACATGTATGCCAAATGTGGAGAACTCGGTTACGCCCACCGCCTGTTTGACGAAATGCCTCAACGAAATATCGTCTCTTGGACGGCCATGATTTCGGGATTTTCCCAGAATGGGAGGTTTTCCGAAGCTCTTTCGGCCTTCTCCCACATGCGGGCCGCTGGGGAGAAGCCTACCCAGTTCGCGATTTCGAGCATAATTCAAGTGGTTGCGTTCCTGGGTTCGCTCGAATTCGGAGAACAGATGCATTCGCTTAGTTTGAAATCGGGTTTGAGTGTCGAACTGTTCGTTGGCAGTAATCTTGCCGACATGTACTCAAAGTGTGGCGATTTGGTCAGTGCCTACTGGGTTTTTGATGAAATGCCGGTTAAGGATGAGGTCTCGTGGACTGCGATGATTGATGGGTATTCAAAAAATGGAAATTGTGGGGAAGCTGTATTGGCATTTAAGAAGATGCATGCTCAAGGGATCACCACTGATCAGCACGTGTTTTGTAGTGTGCTGAACGCTTGTGGGGGCCTTGAATATGCTTCTGAATTCGGGAAGTCTCTTCATTCTTGTATCGTGAAGTTGGGCTTTGAAACAGAGATTTTCGTGGGCAATGCACTCACAGACATGTACTCGAAATCTAGAGATATGGAGAGCGCTTCACGTGTGTTCGGATTCAATTCGGGGTATATGAATGTAGTGTCTTGTAGTTCTTTGATCGATGGGTACGTTGAAATGAATCAGATTGATAAGGCCTTGAGTACATTCTTGGAGTCACGGAGGCACGGGGTCAAACCAAATGAGTTTACATTCTCTAGCCTGATCAAGGCTTGTGCGAGCGAAGCTGCTCTTGAGCAAGGGTCCCAGCTTCATGCTCAAGTGATCAAAACACATTTTGATGATGACCCATTTGTTTGTTCTGTTCTTGTTGATATGTACGGGAAATGCGGGCTGATAGACTCTTCGATTAGGGTGTTTGATGAGATCTCTGACCCAACTGAGATTGCCTGGAATTCGATGATTGGTGTGTTTGCTCAGCATGGTTGCGGCAAGGAGGCTATGAGAGTCTTTGATCGGATGGTTACTAGAGGAATGAGACCAAACGCGATTACGTTTGTCAGTCTTTTGATGGCATGTAGCCACGCCGGACTTGTAGAAGAAGGATTGGGTTGTTTTAATTTGATGCAAAAGACATACCTAATAGAGCCTAGGCAAGAGCACTACTCCTGTATCATTGATTTGCTGGGAAGGGCTGGGAGGCTCGAAGAAGCAGAGGCATTCATAAGCCAAATGCCATTCGAGCCAAATGCTTTTGGATGGTGTTCATTGCTTGGGGCATGTAGGACCCGTGGTGATAAGGAGAGAGGTGAGCTCGCAGCAACGAAGCTGATGAAACTGGACCCCGATAACAGTGGGACCCATGTCTTACTCTCGAACATCTATGCAACGGCAGGCCAGTGGGAGAATGTGAGAAGTGTGAGGAAGATGATGAGGGACAGCAGGGTGAAGAAACTGCCTGGATACAGTTGGGTTGATGTGGGCAACAAGACCCATGTGTTTGGAGCTGAGGATTGGTCCCACCCTCAAAAGAGGGAGATATATGAGAAGCTTGAAGCCTTTCTAATGAGATAAAGCGAGTCGGGTATGTTGTTAATGTGGACTGTCTTTCATGCAATTTGGAAGAGAGCTTAAAGGAGAGGATCCTTCATCATCACAGTGAGAGGATTGCTGTTGCATTTGCATTGATAAGCATGCCTGTTGGGAAGCCTATCATTGTGAAGAAGAATATAAGGGTGTGTTTGGATTGCCATACTTATATCAAATTCATTTCTAAGATGGTTGGGAGGAAGATCATTGTGAGGGACAACAGTAGATTCCATCATTTTGTAGATGGGTTGTGTTCATGTGGAGATTATTGGTGATTTCTTGTCTAATCTTTCAAGAAAGAGTTTCAAACGATCTCCTAGAGGTAATGAGGGATTGGGGCACACTGGATAGTGGACCTGATAGGACGAGGAGAGGTATGAAATGCCGTTGCCCACTGACCACCGGAAACTAAAATTCGTTTATTGGCAATTGGGGAGTCCAATGTGGAATCAAGGTTCTTTGTCAGTCTTAGTATACTAAATGGGGTGCATGTCGACCAATCAGTTGACGATAGGAAAGTGCGATTACAAACGGCTAACGGTTTGTTTTCGGCCGAATCCTTCTTCTCATTTGTGGTGGCGTGGGAAGCAATATCTCCTTCATGTGCAAAAGTGTGGAGGGCCCTAGCCCTCAAATGGTTCTTCGCGGCTTAAGATAATTTAAAGAAGCGGAAATGGCTTTTTGTGCTTCATGTGTGGGAAAGATGAAGAGGTGATTGACCACTTGTTCTTTCATGTGTGGGAAGGATGAAGAGGTGATTGACCACTTGTTCTTTCATACCTCTCCTTGCTTCATGAAGAGGTGCTTGACACACCCCACACCCCCCCCTCTCTCTCTCTCTCACAGGGGTTGAATGGTATATTAACACTTCGCAGCGATGGACCATTGGAGGGTTTTAGGGAGTCTTTATGGAAGATGTGCTTGTGGGATCCTATGGGGAGTGTGGAAGGAGAGGAATTCTAGAATCTTTGAGAATATCTGTTATAAGGAAAAAAAAAAAAAAAAAGGATTTTCGCATTATTATTAATTGGGCACTCTCAAGATGAGAATTCTGAGGCTGCTCCATGATTTTGTAAATTTCTTTCATTGTTTTTGCTTTGGCTCACTTGGTTCCTGATTGAGAAGAAGGTCACTTGTTTTTGGTAATGCTCATCTCTACTATGTATAATGCCAATGGCTTGGACATTTTCCCCTTACAATTAGTCTTCCTAATGTTGGTTAAGAGAGGGCAAATTCATCCTAAAAATGTAGTTGATTGACTGACAACTGTTTGAGATTTCACTGCACAAAGCCTGCATGAAGCATCTGCTCAAAGGACCCAAGCTCTGTGAATCCACTGTTGTGTATGTAAAATCCTTTCCTTCCATCGGGTGAGAAGCATTATTTAAATCACACAAAAGATAAGCATGTTTAAAAGCTCAAATGGGCCTCTCATCAACGGGATCAATGTAACATTGATACCAAAATTGCTAAGTTCACACGCTATGGCCCATTAGAGTTTTTTATGCCGATTTTTGTATCTTCTCTTCATCCTGGTGAGTTCAACCCGATTATTATCAGGTTTGATGAAGGATACACCACATGGTGGCCCAATATAAACCTATGGTCGGCATGCCATTCCCACTATTCCGTATGGTGTAGCCCACTTATGTCTCTTCCCTCAAAAGTCTCTTATTTTCTTTCAATATCCCCTCCTCGCCCCATGTGCATGGAACATGCCGTACTCCCTTGTCTTATGCCAATAAAATAGTCATTTTTCAATAAGAAAAAAAGAAGTGATTACATATCATCATCATCATCATCACCTTAGCCTTGTTCTTGCTATTGCCAGTCCTTCCTATTCACACATATATTCATATACCTTCTCACCACCTCAATTGAAGTCATTTTCAGTCTTCCTTATTGGGGCCTTGCACAAAACATTAGGATCTAGCCATCCCGAACAAACCAGAATTATGGGATAATAATGCAATGAAATAAATCAAAGCAACAATCACACACCACACAATAGATTTTTACGTGAAAAATCCTCAAAGAGGTAAAAACCACGGGACCTCGTCCAGATCAACAATCCACTATAAAAGTAAAACGTTACAACCGATCAAAAGCACACCTTGCTGTGATTAAACATTCAACACTCACGCAGGAGTGGATAAACAGTAAGAGAAACAAAAAAAACGAAGAGATCTCACCGATTACGAGGACGTATAAGCGCTGAGACGACTGCTCCCTTCCACAAGCTTCCTCTCTCTCTCACACCCTAAACCCTTTACCAAACTCTTGCAAAGCCTTTAGAAAATCTTCTTGTGATTTTTCTCATATGTGAAAAACTTTAGAAAACCCTTTTTATAGTTTTAGAAAACTCCTTTCCGCACCCCTATTACGAAAGGATTCAAATTCACAATTTCGCGCAAAAACTGCGTAACCTATGACTGGTCCTAGAAATTTTAGGACTGGTCCTAACTGCCTACGACTGGTCGTAGCTCATCCACGACTGTTCGTAAAACGCGGAGAAAATTAGCAACAACTCGCTGGACTTTGAATCGTGCCAGGGCTCGAACCTAAGACCGGTCGAGCGCCTCCCACGACCGATCGAGCAGCGCGATGAAACCCTCTGAAATTTCAACCATTGCACCGTCTTACCTCTGAACTGAGGAGAAAAACCACATAAAATATCTCCCTTTCCGACTCAGGAGGAATTCACCTTCTTTAAGCATGCTAGGTTTCTACAAACCTCAAACTTGCCCTTGAGCAAAGCCTTGGTCATCATGTCTGACCCATTATCGTCCGTGTGGGCTTTCTCAAGCTGTAACACCTTCTGTTCCAAAGTATCCCCTATCAAGTGATACCGAACCTCTATGTGCTTCGACTTGGAGTGCTGACTTAGATTCTTGCTCAAGTGTATAGCACTTTGACTATCGCAATAGATCACATGCTCCTCCTGCTTCAGGCTAAGTTCCTGTAGGAACCTCTTCATCCAAAGTATTTCTTTACATGCCTCAGTGATTGCAATGTACTCGGCCTCTATAGTCGACAATGCTACGACCTTCTGTAGCTTGCTCTGCCAAGAAACTTCTCTCCCTGCAAACGTGAACATGAACCCCGATGTAGACTTCCTGGAGTCTATGTCGCCTGCCATATCTGCATCTGTGTAACCCTCTAACACAGGTTTCCCGTCACCATAGCATAGACTCAACCTGGATGAGCCTCTTAGATACCACAGTATCCATTTCACCGCTGCCCAATGCTCTTTGCCAGGATTGGCAAGATACCAGCTGACCACACCAACCGCATATGTTATGTCTGGGAGTGTACATACCATAGCATACATCAAACTTCCTATAGCAGACGCGTAGGGTATCTTCTGCATCTCTTTCACCTCTGCCTTCATCTTGGGACACTGTCTGTCGCTCAATCTGAAGTGACCATCCAGTGGAGTACTGACCGGCTTCGCTACATTCATATTAAACCACTCTAGGACTTTCTCAATATACCGCTCTTGTGACAGCCAAAGTTTCCTGTTGCTTCTGTCACGGGTTATCTCCATTCCTAGGATCTGTTTAGCCGGGCCCAAGTCTTTCATCGCAAACGACTTGCCCAACTCCTGTTTTAGCCTGTCGATCTTCTCGATGTCTTTTTCCATGATGAGCATGTAATCAACGTATAAGAGTAGAACTAAGAAATCACCATCTGAGAACTTGCGCGTGAACACATAGTGGTCCGACTCCGTTCTACCATACCCATGCTGTAACATGAACGAATCGAACTTCTTGTACCATTGCCGTGGAGCTTATTTTAGCCCATATAAGCTCTTCCTCAGCCTACACACCATATGCTCCTTGCCCTTGACTTAGAATCCCTCTGGTTGGTGCATGTAAATCTCTTCTTCCAGGTCACCATGGAGAAAAGCAGTTTTAACATCCAACTGTTCTATCTCCAGATCCATGCTAGCTGTCAACCCAAGCAATACTTGTATGTATGTCATCTTCACCACTGGTGAGAATATCTCCTCGAAGTATATGCTTTTCTTCTGACCGAACCCTTTTACCACAAGCCTGGCTTTGAACCTCGTCTGTGAATTCTTCTGCTCAACCTTCTTTCTGAACACCCACTTGTTGCTCAGAGCTTTCTTGCCCTTAGGCAGTTTCACCATGTCATAGGTGTGGTTCTTATAAAAGGATTTTATCTCCTCTTGCATAACTTTTAACCACTCCTCATTATGCTTATTGGCTAGGGCCTAATAATAATCTTCTGACTCTCCCCCATCAGTCAGCATAATGTACTCATGCGGTGAGTGCCTCTTGAAAAGTTGTCTGTCCCTAGATGACCTCCTCACCTGTGGCTCAACAGGTGGATCAAGTGGGGGCTGCTCACCCAGTACATCTTCTGTAGGAACTCCCTCGTCCTCTGCACATCGTTATACTCCCCCGTCATTAGGCACCACGGGAGGAATAATTGGATCCATGTCCTCTAGTTCACCTGAACTAGGCTGGTTCTTTTCTGACTTACCAATGTCTTCTATACACTGATCTTCAAAGAAAACCACATCTCTTCTCCTGACGAGCTTCCTCTCGGTCGGATCCCACAATCTGTAATCGAACTTTTCATAACCGTACCCTAGGAACACACATTGCCTGATCTTCATGTCGAGCTTGGACCTCTCGTCCTTCGGTACGTGAACGGATGCCCTGCATCCAAACACCCTGAGATGACTGTACGATGGATCCTGTCTAGTCCACACCTTCTCAGGTACTTCTCCATTCAACGGGGTTGATGGAGACCTGTTTATCAGATACACCGCAGTGTGCATTGCTTCTCCCCAGAACGTCTTGGGCAACTTCGCATGGGATATCATGCATTTGATTCTCTCAACAATGGTGCGATTCATTCGCTCAGCTACACCATTATGCTGGGGGGTCTTGGGAACCGTCTGTTCATGCCGTATACCCAGGGACTTGTAGTACTCATGAAAGTCGCCGATGTATTCACCACCATTATCAGTGCGGATGCACTTCAATGATTTACCTGTCTCTCTCTCGACCATAGCATGAAACAACTTAAACACACCGAAGACCTCGTCCTTGGATTTTAAAGCATAAACTCAAACCCACCTAGATGCATCATCTATAAAAGTAACAAAATACAATGCCCCACCCAAGATTTTTGTCCTCATAGGATCACACACATCAGAATAAACTAAATCTAATGCATGCACTTTATTAACATGAGAAGCAGTTTTACCGAATGAAACTCTATGTTGTTTCCCTGATAAACAATCAAGACAGGTTTTGAGAGGTATACCTGTCACGTATGGAAGGAGCCGCTTCCTCGCTAGTAGTTGAAGCCCTTTTTCACTCATGTGGCCTAGATGCCTGTGCCACATGTCTATAGTTGAATCTTCCGCCGCGTTCAACCCACCCTTGCATATACTGACACTTGCCTTCTATAGGGTGCAACACTTCTTTCCTCTGACTGCGATCAACGAACCCTTGATGAACTTCCAGCGTCCACCAACAAACCGGCTTTCATAGCCATCATTATCTAGCCTTCCCATCGACATTAAGTTGAGGAGAAGGTCTGGGATATGCCTCACATTCCCGAGAACCAACGTGCAGCCCACATCGGTCTTCACATAAATAACTTATGAAGAAATCTCTGCATGGAGTCGCATGAAAAGAAGCCCCCGAGTCTATCACCCAGTCGGTGTCCTGACCCGTAGCCGTGAGACATACATCATGATCTGTGGAAAGAATAATAACAACGTCGCCATCTGAAGCGACCGCAGTAGAATCTGATTCATCTTCCTTCTCCTTTCCTTTTTCTTTCTTGTCGTTCTTATTCTTACGACATTCTTGCTTGTAGTGGCCTTTCTTGCCACAGTTGCAGCATTCAATATCTTTTCTATTACTTGACTTGCCCCTTGATTTATCTCGGGCCTTCCCGCCCTTCCTGTTCTTTCCTCTCCCCCGTTCCTGTGTCACAAGTGTCTCTTGCTGAGTAGACCCCTGGGACTTCTTCCTTGTCTCTTCATTGAAGAGACAGCTAGTAACTATTCCATGAATATCTTACCGTCTGACATGGAGTTACTTAGAGATACCATAAATGTCTCCCAACTGTCAGGCAACGAATTAAGCAATAGTAAAGCCTGCAATTCATCATCTAGGACTGTTACGCCTCAAACCCGAAAATAGGATTATCATGAATCCCGATTGCCGAATCCGGTGCCGACAGCCTCCGTAGTGCCCCATTCTCGACTCCTGACAATCAAATGCCAGATTTCGATCCTGAGATCCTATAAGGAGGATTTTCAAAATGAATATATTTTTTTTGTAATGGAGCATAACCACAAGCATAACCAAGTCACAAAACAACATCACCACATATCCAATATATCAAAAAATTTAAGTACAATGCGGAAAGGGAAATACAAGGTGATCAAAAGCTCCAAAATAGGCAGACACACTCCTGCCTCAGCGCTGCTGCTGTCCAACGCTACCTGCATGCAACTATCGTGCATAAGCTTACAAAAGCTTAGAGGGTGGTGTAAGTGTGTGCGCAAGGCAAACGCCAAGTGTTCAGTATCAGAGTAGTGCGAAAGTATGCGGTAAGTCCATGAATACAATCAACCACACCAAGGCTATGTAATGCAAGACATGATGCGAGATATGAATGTCATCGGCCACACCGATGCAATGCAAGGCCTACATAGCCGAATGTCATATGCGAAATGCAATCCAAGCAAGTCGGTACTCATCAAGTACATATATCAGTATAGTTCCCCTCTGGATATCACCGGGGTCTAATACACTTCGCAGTGACTGCCACCTCCCTAGCTGCACAGTCAAGCAAGCGGAATAGACCTCACTATCCGCCTGACCAGTAGTCTGCCAATACCTACCCGGCTCGTTGATAGCGGACTCATTTGCGAGCTGGTCAAACTTAGCCTAGCTTATAACCCCCTCACTCAGGCGGATAAGGCCACACCCCCTTCCAACCGACCACGACACAGTGGAAGATGCGGCCTACTGGTATTCGGCACTCAGGCCCTCATGTATCTACTCGGTCTAGACGTTGGAGCATCTCCTGGTACCAAAAAGGTTCTGGGACTCTCACCCAAGGACATCTTAAGTGTCCACAGTACTAGAACCAAGTATTTTCGGTATCCGATATGGCCATCCACGATATACCTGTGGAGCCACGGCCCTGATGTCGTTAGGGCGTGCAGTGATCAGGTCACACATATGCGAGATACATGAATCACATGTCAAGTCATGCAGAAATTCAGTGCGTACTACGCGATCATGTAGGGCACTCTATCTCATAACGAGTCCTGTAAATGGTCTGCCCAATGGCGTATGTTATGATCAGTCACTACTCATATCAAGCATACATATGATGCGTATGGGCATAAGTCATGAGATTATACTAAGCATGTTATAAGGCGATGGATAACAACGAGTATAGGCCTATCAATGGGCCCTAAGGGGAGTTACAATGCGGACATTTAACCAACATTGTACATACAATGTGGACGTCAAACCAACATTGTTCCCTAGGCACGGCCCGCCATATATATGATTACACGAACCATGAGAAATCACACATTGCAATGGACCCCAAGGACATCCCGTTGGGCCTCGACCCATGAGCCTTAGATACATCAAATGGGTCGTATCACATGGGCCTTACATTCATCAAATGGGTTGCGTTAATGGGCCTCACCAATGAGCCTTATGTACATTGCAATGGTCCATGACCCATGGGCCTTGAAATACATCAAAGTGGACCCCACAACTTGGGCCGTATATGTATCAAATGGGCTTAATCTTATGGCCTTATCAAATGGGCCTAATTCTCATAGGCTTTATATATATTAAATGGGCCGGATCCCATGGGCATCATATATGTCAAATGAGATTAATCCCCTGGGCATTACATATGCCAAATGGGCTTAATCCCATGGGCATTACATATGTCAAATGGGCCGAAACACAAGGGCCTCAGTGTATACCAAGGTAGGCCAACTTGAACATAGATCTGACTCATTTTTAGCTCAAGAAATGAGTTTTCAAAATGGATAGACGGTGAGATGCAACACATGCATCATGGTGGGGGGGTGGGTCCACATAGAGGCCTACCATCATATATATATATATATATATATATATATATATATATATATATATATATATATATATATACACACACACACACACACACACACACATCATGTGGATAGAGTGGATAGAACCCATAAATCATGGTGGGTCCCACTGTCTAAACCGTGGACAGTGTGGATAGTCACATACATCACAGTGGAGTCCACGCCGTCCGCTGGACGCTGTGAGGAGAACACATGCATCAAGGTGGGCTCCACCGTCCGCCTGGACGGTGGAAAAGAACACATACATCACTGTGAGTCCCATGTGGGGCCCACCATAATGTTCACATGCCATCCAACCCGTTGATAAGGTCACGCAGACCTGGTTGAAGGGAAAATACAAATTTCAGCTTGATTCAAAACTTCTGTGGACCCCATAGAGGTTTCAATGGTAGAATTCAATCGCAGCTGATTCGAGTGATGTGGGCCACCTAAGATCTGGATCAAGCCCAATTTTGGGTGGGGCCTACTTAAGGTAGGGACCCACCATATGGGTGGGTTGGATCGGCAAACAAACATCAAAGTGGGGCCCACATGAGGAGCCGTGGGCCCCTGGCGTCCGTCCGCTCTGGGACGTCTGACGTCAGAGAGGCAGCAGCCTCTCTGCCTCAAATCCCTTTTTTTTTTCTTTTCTTTTTTTCTTTTTTTTTTTTGAAAACCCAAATTTTTGGGGTTTTTCATGTGTATGGCCCACCCAAAGAAAATCCACTCCATCCATTGTATTGCATGGCTCAATACGAACCAAACGAGTCTAATATACGGTATTTTTTTTGACTCAAGGTGGGCCCTAGTCAATTTTTAACGGTAAAGACAATGTTTGCTATGCTATGGCCCGCCTGAATATCGGATCGACACCATTTTTCGGCTCAACGCCTAAAATGAGTCGGGAAAGAGGATGGACGGCATGGATTAGAAACGTACATCAAGATGGGGCCTGTATGAATGGGCCACCCCATGAGTGTGGAACCAAGCTAATATTTATGTTTTTCCTTTCTGACGTCCAGCGTCCAGGCTGGACGGTTGGGTGTGCACGAGCATTGAGGTGGGTCCCGCTTATGTGGGCCACCAAATGATGGATGGTGTGGGTACAACACATATAGAGTGGGCCCCACCCTTAGACGGCTTGGGTAAAGTACTTCATGGTGGGGCCTATTCAAGTGGGCCACACGGCCACATCAACACATAAAGAAAAAAATAATGAAAAGAGAAGGAGAAAGAGATAGAAGGAGAGTGGGACACGCGTGATGGAGGGACCTCGGCACTATGGGCCCTCCGTTTCAACCATCCAATCATACATCAATGGGTCCTATTGCATATGGGCCTTCCAAATAAAAGATCAACGGTGGAGATCCCTCTCTATCCAAAATGAACAGTCTATATGACCTCTTTAATGCAAGAAAGTAAACATCATGATCGGGTCCATGGAGAATGGCCCCATCATAAAATGATTTTGATGATCAAGATGGGCCATTGGCCTCATCTTAGGGTCCCAAGTGAGATCCACACCATTGATCGGTGGGCCTCACTTAGCCCATCGTAAAAACAAGTAAATTACCCTATAGAAGCACTCACCTTATGATCTACTCGGTCCGTTGGAACGCCTATCTCCTAGAGCTTCACTTTGATGGTGGAGATGAGAGATGGATGGCTAGGATAGAGGTTTTGGAAGGGGAAAGTAGGCCACACACATGCACACTTTCTCTTGGAAAAACATTGGACGTGTGATGCTCTTGGTTGCTTGAGAAGTGAGATGAGAAATGAGAAAGAGAGAGAGAGAGTTTGTAAGAGGGATGTGAGGTGAGTGATGGAGTGATGTGAGTGGTACTTGACATGTAAGGTGGTGTAAGAGAGAGAGAGGGAGAGAGTTGACTTTAGGTAAGGGTGATGTAAGAGAGGTATGGTTGCTTGTACTTGACATAAAGTGATTGATGGGTGATTGATTGATGAGATTGATTTGACACCTCGTAGAGATTCTCTTGAAAATACAAACGCGCGACATTTTTTCTCGAAATAAACGCTGACTCTCATCTCTTAGTCAGGGTATCGGATCGGTACATGAGTCGCGGCGTTGGAACCGCGGCGACTGTGCGGTCGCAATGATACAAGTCTCGGATTAAGCTGACTCAAATGTATGGGATACGACTTACGGTTGTGCGCAACGTCGACTACAGGTCGTGGACTATCAGAATTTGACGAGAATGATCGCGGAAAGCGACGGAACAGTATGGATTAGGATACGGGTCTTACAAGGACCATCTTCATAGAGGAGAGTTGGTTCACTATATTGCTGACCTCATTCATGTGCTCGACCACAGAACCACCATCCTTGAACTTGAGATTCACAAGTCGCCTTATCAGAAAAATCTTATTACCGGCTGTCTTCCTCTCATACAGCCCTTGTAGTTTCAGCCATAAGCTAGCGGCTGAGGTTTCCGTAGACACATGGTGGAATATAGAATCATCCAACCATTGTCTAATAAATCCCACCACATTCCGGTCCAACTTCTTCCAATCATCATCAGACATATACTTGAATTTTGCTGATATGCCTAAAATTGGAGAATATAGATCTTTGTAATAAAGCAAGTCCTCCATCTTAGCCTTCCATATGGTCCAATTAGAACCATTGAGGCTGATCATCTTTGATGAGCCACCTTCCATAATTCCAAATCGATTCTACCCGTTCAATAAACTTAGCGCTCTGATACTACTTTGTTGGGGGCCTTGCACAAAACCTTAGGATCTAGCCCTCCCGAACAAACCAGAATTTTGGGATAATAATGCAATGAAATAAATTAAAGCAACAATCACACCCCACACAATAGATTTTTACGTGAAAAACCCTCAAAGAGGTAAAAACCACGAGACCTCGTCTAGATCAATAATCCATTATAAAAGTAGAACGTTACAACCGATTAAAAGCACACCTTGCTGTGATCAAACATTTATCACTTACGCAGGAGTGGATAAACAGTAAGAGAAACAAAGAAAACGGAGAGATCTCACCGATTACGAGGACGTAGAAGCGCTGAGACAACTGCTTCTTTCCACAAGCTTCCTCTCTCTCTTTCTTCTTTCTCTCACACCCTAAACCCTTTAGTAAACCCTTGCAAAGCCTTTAGAAAACCTTCTTGTGATTTTTCTCATATGTGAAAAACCCTAGAAAACCCTTTTTATAGTTTTAAGAAACTCCTTTCCGCATCCCTATTATGAAAGGACTCAAATCCGCAATTTCACGTAAAAACTGCGTAACCTAGGATTGGTCCTAGAAATTTCAGGACTGGTCCTAGCCGCCTACGACTGGTCGTAGCTCACCCACGACTAGTCGTAGCTCACCCACGACTGGTCGTAGACCGTGGAGAAAATTAGTAACAACTCGCTAGACTTTGAGTCGTGCCAGGGCTCGAACCTACGACCGGTTGAGCGCCTCCCACGACCGGTTGAAGACCACATACGACCGGTCGAGTAGCACGATGAAACCCTCCGAAATTTCAACCACTGCACCGTCTCTCCTCTGAACTGAGGAGAAAAATCCCATCATTCCCATCAACCCTAATCAAAGTTTTCACTTCTCATGAAGTACGTGCTAAATAATATTGACTGGCTAAAAATCCATCATTATGGGTCTCCGCCTCTTAAGCATTTTTTTGTTCTACCATTACTTAAATAACACAAGGCCGAGACAAGGATGTTGAGATTGATGTCTGGAAAGACCAAAAATGATAGAATTAAGAACGGTTGAGGGCATTTGAAAAAGAAGAAGAAGAAGAGAGCTATTTAAGAGTAGCATCAATGGAAGATAAAAATTATGAAAGCTGACTGATGTGGTTCCCTCATGAAGTATCAAAACTGAAGATGGCCTCAACAAAGATAAAGAGCTCAACTTTGATTACTTCCTATCCGTGAGCCATTGTGGCATGCGAGAAGGATCCATGCAGGAGGTGAAAAAGGAATCAATCGTGATTTTGAACTTGGTTCTTTCCATGACCCATCTTAACTGAGATAGGAGATATGGACTTCGAAAAATGGAAGAAGGCAGAAAAGGGCCTAGGTCCAAGTCAGAAGACATGACAAAGGTGTTAATTAAAAGCTTCTTCTTCTTCTTTTCATGGCATGTGGGGAGGCTTTGTCGCCATAAAATTGATCCTTCTGCCTCCCACCTGATTTGTGGATTGGCTTGATTTTTGCATTAGGTGCACATCATGTAGGTATCACCTGTTAAATGGGTTGCATGTCATGCACACACACACACACCATGTGGGTCCCCCAATAACTAGTTCGGGATGACAAGCCATTGATGCTATTGATCAAGTCCGAACATATAGGTGGACCTTGCCCTAAATCTCTTCCATCAACTGGCCATCTGATTGACGTCTGCTAAAATGAACAGCTACAACAAAAAAAAAAAAACATACAAACAAGGGTGCATATGGAAAAGGAAGAAGGCTGGCAATTGGACGGTTAGGTTCACCCACTTGGGGAGGTTTTCACCACCCGAATGGGTATTGAGTCACTGAATGTAGGGCCCATTTGTTGGTTTCAGGCGAGAAGCTAAATGCCATTTAGGGTCACCGAATGTTGTGTTATTTCTCTTGAATCAATTGAGGGGGACTGGATTCAGTGCCTCCATGTTTCCACAGCTTGGGCACACATGGACGCGATCAAACCATTCGGATAGTGAATATGCCTTGGCCCAAACATCACAATCCTCATAGGATCCTAGCCTTTTACCTTGTGGCAAGCTTATGAACATGAAAAGGCAATTTTCAACAGCTCCCACTCAGTGGCAGAGGGAATAAAGATTGATTAAACACACATGATAAGGTCGGATGCTACAATTTGCTGCTGCGCAGGCTTCTGTATATGTGGGACCCACAGGATATGGACTATCGGCAGATGGGTCCCACAATGGATGGAGGAAACACTGAAATCTCGCATATCAGAAGATAACACCCTTCGATCCAGGGCCTACAATTTGATGGCTAAACGATGATCTAGCTCAACAGCTCATATTAAACAGAAGAAAGCCCAAGAATAAGGATCTTCAAACCTGGGAGTTTTTTGTAGCATCCCCCCCAACCCATCCACAGCGGGTCCCATCAGATCAATGGCCTAGAAGGCCCTGCATGCATGGAACCCAGTGGAGCGAAAGTGGGACCCTCCACGGGGATCCCACCATCCAACATAGATTATTATTTAAGATAAGAGTGAAAAACAAAGGGAGATTATTTAAAACAAGAAAGAATCCCACTGTATACGGCATTTGAATCTCCTCTAAGAGGTGTTTCATATGAGTGGGATGGGATTTTCAATCTACATAAGAGAAGCATAGGGAAAAAAAAAAAGAAGAAGAGAACAAAAAAGAAAAAAAAGAAAAAAAGAACAAGATATTACTACAAAGAAAAAAAGAAAGAAAAAATTATCTCAAGCTCTAGGAAAGCGTGAACGCCCTTTCTTTCTGAGGAACTCGGGAATCTCAACAGAACCACCATCAGTGAAGGAAGAGGATGGGCGTCGGTTGATTCCAACGTTGGCGTCTCCGTGCCCTAGCTGATGGCTTCCCTGCATTCAGCACAAGGCAAGAACCATATCAGGGGGGTTATTTGATACTCAGGCTGCTTATGACACTTGATACACAGGCACTTGGAAATGGTACACCAGGCATAAATTAACTCAAATTAAATCATTTAAATTATGGAACTCACTGTCGTTATGTTACAAGATTAAAGTCAAGTTGGTTGAACAATCCTAATTTCTGATTCGTGGACATTTGTTTTTAAAATAAGACTATTGGATTTTTTTTTTTAATTTCTAACTATCCAATAAATGTCGAGCAATCAGATATTCCGATAACCAAGAAAGAGCAGTTTATGGTTCTTGATACATCTAATCAACTGCTTTTAGCTTGAATAAATTTATTCTGCACAAGCAATTTCCAAGTAATTTCTGACTGCTTGTGTATCATCTTTCACACTCTGCCAGAGTATTTCTCCATTATCAAATCAGAGGAAAAAGGGGGATCCATGATGGAGAAACAAGACATTATATTGTCCTCAGTGAACCCACATTATCTGTTGCTGGGTCCCACTGTGGATGCCCCGCAAACAAAAAGCATTGAAGATAGGACAATCCCAACCTTCAGATCATGACCTGCAAATCAATGGTTGACAAAAATACACACTGATCATCCAAATTCAATGGAAGAAATGGTCAAAGATTGGACGGCTAGGGGCATCCAACCTGTGAGATTTTTGGGGCCAAGTCCATCGGATATATGGTTGAGACAGCCTAAAGATGTACAGTTGTAGGAACCCAAGGCCCAAGGACATTGTGTATTCTAAACACTGAAAAGAGGTACCTGCAGAGGTCGGCCTTCTGCTTCATCTTGGCGCTTGAATCCGGTAGCGATCAGAGTTATGCTGACCTGAATCCAGAGCGATGAAAAGAAATGTTAGATTCACTAACAATCTAAAAGAGAGATACTTGCATCCATGATATAATGTCACATGAAAGCATCTATGTTATCTAGTTGACAAGATGAACACATACAAATTGTAAACTTTCTTCTTTAACCATTGTTGAATTGAAATACAGGGGCTCGTCACTTGTATGCCTGGAGGATCTTTAGTCCCACAGACCTTAATTGCATGAAGTGGGCGTGGATTCTGGTGTGGGAATGAGGAAGCAAAGACTCTCAAGGAGATGAATGAAAGAAATATCTCTCATCCGTTAATGCTCCACGTCAAGCTTCAGGTGGTGGAGGAATCACAATTTACTTAAAAAGGGAAGTAGGAACAGGCATGGGTATGCAGTCCAGTAACCAGTCTCAATATGTTTTTCGTTTCCAAACCCGAAAACTTGATTCGATGTCCAACCAGGTCGGGTTCAAAGACTCAGTAGAGTCTTTACACAACCCGACTTGATATTTAATAACTAAATGAAAATATTAGTGGCTGTAAAGACTTCCAAAAGGTGACATTAAGCGAGGTAAGTTCATGGTCAATTCCTTCTTCCAAAAGGCGACATTGAGCAATTCAGGCCCTTTTCCTTCTTCAGTTAGGGATTCAATTGTTCTTCCTCGAGTGTCTGCCTTAATGTAGACTACAGCGAATGTGGTATTAAAAACAGTTACTATTGACCGATATGTAAAGGAAATGGTTACCCCTGTTACATGATATGAGGATGAATAAGTCCATTATGAAAAGAAATTGGCTATATTGGCTGACGGGCCGATATAGCTGTAGTGTTACAAGACGCTACAACCATAAAGGGCCCATTTTGAAAAAAATTATTTCCAAAATTTCTCCCGTCTTTCCACTTGTTTCTTCATTTCAGCCATGAAGGAAGCTTACAAACTAAATTGAACTAGATCTAGGCCTATTTTGATGATCAAAACACAATTAGATTTGGTTTTGATGAATCAAAGCAAATGGGCATTTTGGAAAATATCATGAGGAGTAAACCGGCACTTCTTCTTCTTTTTTTTTTTCTTTCTTTCCATTTTTCCATTTTATTTTTGTTGAATTTTATATGTAACGGGCCCTAATCCACCAAATCATGCTTGATTTGTGTTCGATTATGGCCTAATTGGTCAACTTTTAACAGGTCAAGCTAACACTGGCCGACAGAAAACATACTTTACCGAAGTATGGCCTGTTACACCATCAACTACATGTTTTTACCAACACTTTTTCAGATTTTCATCAAAGGAAAAAAAAAAAGAAAAAAGAAAGGTTGTCGCAAGGTCATATCACATCCACCAGCAAGCTGTCTGGTATGCCAGCCAACATTACGTAATACCTTTGAAAGAAAAGATTTTAACACTTGAAGTCTTTGAAGGAATTTTTAACTGCCAAACAGATCTATCATCTGTAAGGACAAAGTAATCTACTTCCCATCTCCGACAGAAAACAATTGATGGGAACATCATGTGCACACGCGCATGCACACCACCCCCCACGCACGTACGTAAGCAAAAGGAGGGCCCCACCATCGATCTGGCTTGATGGCGACGTCCAGGGAGGGCCTGCTAGCTAGAAGACGAAGTTTTGGTTCAAAAGGGTGGGCCCGATAGTCAAGAAAAGCCCATCATGGGATCTCATGATCGTGGCCCACGTGTCGGATAGATATCATATTTTAAGTTCTACTTATTGTTATTATTTAGAACATCGTGTTATTATTTAGAACATCGTGAACGCTTTAGATTTCTTTGTTTGGTTTTAATTTTAGTTCACTTCACCGCTAAGTAATAGGTTACGCACATGGTGCGAGTTTTGGGGTATAGGATTTTTCCTATAAATAGGCACCCCTTGTAGTTCTTTTCATGGATTGAAGATTAATAAAAATTCTGCGTTTTCCTACTCTCTGAGTTGTGAAGCCTAATTGGGTGCGAAGCCCTCCCTTCATCGAAGGGTTAACTACAGTGGTGCGAAGCCACATCGACCCCGATTCATCCCCATCCTCCATCATCTTCTTTTTCATCTTCTACCACCATCCATACTTCGAATTCGTCCCTTTTGTTGCATCAAATTTCTTCATTACAGCAGATTTTCAGATTTCGACCCGCCGGCGAGTTGAAATTTCGGCGGACCACCACGCACAAACCGTACATCGGATCGAGTTGATATTTGGGAGTTTTGGAGTCCATCCCGGGCCGACCAGGGCCAAGGTGGCCTTTTTCTGAATAGTGAGCCCCACACATGTGCGGCCATGATCACACGCACGAGCGTTTGGGCCATTGTTGCTGTCCACACGCGGGATCATCTTTTGGTTCAGGTTTTTATCTTCTTTTATCCTCTCATAGCTGTTTTTTTATGAATCCTAGACCTAGATTACGTTTTCCCTAAGCTATTTGCCAATTTTCTTACCCTGGGGTTCCCTGAATTGGAATTTCTGAATCCCTTGGATTAAGGGCTGATTACTATGCATGTGTGGGTGATTATTTCTTATCTTTGAGTATCGTTTGGTTCATAATTCTTATTGTTCCAGCCTTATCATGTGTAGGCCTGGACCCGCATAGATTCCCCTTAATTAAATGTTTGGATTTTTATGTGGGATATGGAACTTGTGTAATTGTTTATGAACTAACGTGATCTTAAGCCTGAAATCTCGCATATCATATTTAATTTTCCATGTCCTGCATAAAAAATCTTACCAAAGAATGGCCTGTTACATCGTCAAATGCATATCCAAAATAATAAAAATATTTGGGATCCTCATTTTTTTCTTAAATAATTATGGAGATTTTTCCTAAAAAGTTTTTTTTTTTTTTTTGGCCATTACGGGGCCATATCATATCCACCGGCAAGCTGGCCAATGTGCCAGCCAACATTATGTAATACCATGGTAATGAAAGAAAAGATTTTAACACTGGAAGCCTTCAGGTGAGGGAATCTCAACTTCCAAACAGGTTTCATGTGTAAGGGCAACAAGGAATCTACTTCCCATCTCGCAAATCATTGCCTGGTCCCATCAACAATTCAGTGTAGGTGCTTCTTGGTGTTTTGCATTGAATGGCCTGTGTGCGAAAAGTTATTTGGATGGACAGCTCAGGAGGTGGCCGGTTTAGCGCTAGAGCAAGAGTATTATAGAAGATTCTTCCAATTGTGGTGCTGGGAGATCTGAATTGAAAGAAATAGACTCACATCCAATAGTAAGGAGTCTTCAATGGAGAAAATAAGCCGGAATATCAAGGCAAATCTCAACTCATGAGTGTTGTGTCATAAATCTTTCAAAGGCCTATAAGAGGCTGACATATTTCTCAGTCAGAAGTTAGAACAAAGTTGCTCTTGATAGGAGGCAGGTCCATTTGAGTGTTGTCTGAAGATTCTCGGTTGAAGCAGCTTTCAATGCTATAGATAGATCCTTCGGGGTCAAAGGGGCCCTCTTAAATGAAAAGGTATGGTTCTTGCTTTTATGTGCCCAACAAATGCTGATTCCATATCCAAGGCAGCAGTGGTGGCTTTGTGGTAGGCCATCCAGATAATTCATAACAAGTTTCAGAGGCAACCTATCCTGATAGAGGGCTCTCAGGGTGATGTTATGTCTTGGGCTAATGGTGGGGATCATCATCCCCTGGGCTTTTAGATTTTGTGTTTAGAGACATGAGATCTCTAGTAGGAGAGCTAAACACATAATTTGCCCTCTCAGCCAGTGTTCTTGACCCTTTGGTGTATGATCTTGTGCTGTTAGGGGCCTTGCGCTCTTTGCTTTGTACTGGGAAGTCCCTTCCAGTGTGACAAATATCACTGAGATTTTGAAAATATCTCCATAATATCGCGGAAAATACACTAAACGATATTATCACAAGATTTTCAAAATATCAGTAGATTTTAAGATATCACACTTTTGTTGCGATATTAACTTGAAGAATAGTAAAAAACCTTATGGAATTTGTTATATAAAATTTACACATATATATTTAAAATATTTTTATTTTTATAGAAATATTCCTTATAATATCCCGAGTAAAACCTCAAAATTTGAATATCTCCCAAGGAATTTCCGGACTGAGAAATTGCTGACAAGAGATTTTTCACTATGATCCCTTCACCTCCTTTAGTTTTTTAATAAATTTTGTTATCTTTCAGAAAATTTTACAATGTAGTTAAGAAATAAAATAGCAAGAGTAACATGTTTGGTGCACTAGTGGAAGAGCTTGATTCTCTTAGGAAAGTTTGAAGGTTTGAATCTCATCCACCACCTCTTGAATTTTATTAAAAAAGAAAGTTTGATGGGGCGAGTGACTCAGTTAAAATCATCGCAAATAGATCAAGTCAACAAGTTGACTTGACGAGTCTCTCTAAAACTCGGCTGGCTGTGAGTTTCTCACAGACCCAGCTCAAAATCTTCAAGTCAAGTCAGCGAGTTTTAGAACTAGGATTTCAAGTCCCTTTGAAGAGGAAACATGTATTCAGTAACTAATTGAAATCAACACATGCATCACAAAAGACTAACTACTATGACCAGCTCAGATTTCCTGATTTATTTATATCTTTTTTTGAAAGTAATAAAAAAAAAAATTAAAAGAAAAGGCCAAGAAGGCGGCAATCAAGCTACAATGACCACAACCCAACCCAAGAAAGAGATACACTCAGCAGATATGTTTAAGGGAAAAACCAATCCAACGTATCTGACTTCACCCTCCAAAAGACCTCTGGAACCGAACCACTTTGATCCCGAAAGGACCAGTTATTTCTTTCCCCCCAAATAGCCCATAACCCGGCTAGCAAAGACAACCTCAAGAAAACCTTGCCACTTTTCCCAACATCTCCACCATGCTAAGACAAGGAAAAAAAAGAAGACCTCAATGGCCCTCGACAACTCCCACAATGTATTAAAGAGCCCAAAAAATCTCCCACACCAATCCAGTAAATGGACAATGGACAAACAAGTGGTTTACTGACTCCTCACCACGCAAACGCATGAGGCACAAGATAGGAATGACCATTGACCTTTTTTTGGACCTTCAACTTAGAATGATCAAACCATAAACTACAAGTCTAATATACCTAACAAATTTATTATTTTCAGCAAGAAAAACCAAGAAAACACATTCATTTAGCACATTCTTTATGCAAAAACATACATTAAGGTTTAAGAAATAAGGAATGGAAATTGATATTTGCGATGAAGTATAATGATAGATGAAGAATTTCTTCTAGCACAACTATAAAATACATAGCATTGTGGAATAGAGAGTTTTATACACAAATGTATTTGTATTGATGAAATAAATGAACCTCAATCAAAGGACAGTATAATCAGGTCCTTAGTTTCCACAAATGGGGTTAATCATTTGGTGATAAGGTCGTTAATCTAATGGGCCCCAGGAAACACAATGGATGGACAATGGCCAAAATCTCCTCATGGGACAATCCTAACCTCCATCCTAAAATACATAGTTAAGAAATACAGCAAAACATCCACATTAAACAGAAAATGGTCAAAGATTGGATGACTAGGATCTCCAATATGCAAGATTCTGGGGCATGGTCCATCCATGATGGGACCCATCAGATTAATGGTCAAGATCATTGAATGATGAGCCCCACTTGCACGAAATGAAAAACATGTGTATTGGGGAATGGGGATCACATAGTTCCTTGTATTTTAATAGCCAAAATATGTTCTAACCATAAATTATAACCACACAATTTCCAACTTATCAAATTGAAGAAGAAGAAGAAGCACTGAAGAGAAGGGTTTGCAACATACCTGGGCTAACTGGGTTCGGGGGTCAGTATGGGTCAGGTCTAGTTCTTGAATAACCAGACCTGGATCTGATTGCGTTCAGGTACACGTTAGGTACCCATTGGATCTAGGTTTTATGTCGGGTTTGGAAAAATAAGAGCATTTAAATGGTTGGGACCACCCGATGGATGGATTAGATCATATGGTCTGCAAATGGGCTCTCTTACAGGTGTATGGCTTAGTAAAACTCATTTTCTTACTAAAATCACACACACACACACACACACACACACATATACATATATATATATACATATATATACATATATATATATATATATATATATATATATATATATATATATATATACATATATATAATTGTACAATAAAAAACTAACTGGACCCGACCGACTTTAATTGGGTCCATCACATGGATCCAACCTGAAGCTGTCTATGCCCGAATTTTTACTGTGTCCAAAAGATGAGACCAAAGCCCAACCCAGTTTCTCAATGGATCCAAAAGATGGGACCTGGACCCAATAAAATTGCATCGGATCCATTGTCCAGGTACTCTTTGCAACCCTACTAAACAGAGCAATGTCAGCCTAATTAGAAGGTCAGCATCCATAGAATATGTAGAGATTTAGTTCATTTCAACCATGAACTGACATCTTGACTCCTAATACCCAGTCACGCATAATTGTTCTAGCACTAAAATAAGAAACCGCTTTCCCAAAAATGCAAGGCAAGACAATTTCTGAGTTCACCCCAACTTACCTGACCACTGAGTGATTGGTCTATCACAGCTCCAAAAATCAAGTTTGCGCTTGGATCGACAAGATCGTATATCACTTCAGCCGCAGCATTTACCTGCAATTGATTATTAGGAAGAGAACACTAAGAACACATACCAAAATGGATAACAAAGATGATCGATGCAGCCATTGTCGTCAAGAGTGATGGACAAAGACACTGATATTCTAAAAAAAATGGTACATTGGGTAAGACAGCCATATATACATTTATTATGCTAGTATGCAGGTTGTTGCATAAATATCATATGTAGTTCCCTCACACAGTACACATGGCAAACATATCAGGTAATCGGCACTGTTGACCTGATGGGCCACCACATGGATAGGCTATGGCCTAAAAATTGCCGCGGTTGTCCAGAGGTTATGACTTTTACTGGTTGCATGCAGACCATTGCTCTAACTGTTACTTTTGCAGGCCACTTATTGGATGGCTATATCAGTCCAACTGCCTTGCTTTTTGAGATTTGGCTAATCTACATGGTGTCCCACAAATACAGCGTAGTCCTGATCACCATGCCTATTTTCCATATGTACTGGGAGAAGGGAACTGCATGGCACTTCTATTCAGTGACCTACATATAAACACTTGTATACATCGTGTCAAATCATTGGCCGTCCATCAGCACAGTTTGGTCCACCCAGTTTGTGAACCAACTTGATTTTCGCACCGGGTGATCTTCATGGTGTGGTTAATGATCCAACTTGACTCAAACACGACATGGGAAAGATGGGGCTGCATGTGAATTTTTCACATGCTTGGGACATATGTGAACTTTCACATGCAGACCATCTTTCCTACCAACATATCCTTATATTGGACATCCAAGCAGGGAAAATGTCTGGCAACACAATGACGATCACCTAGCAAGAAAATCAGGCTAGTCCACTCATTAGGTGGGCCACACCCGCACATTGAGTTGACTTACTGGCAGTCCGTTGATTTATTGTGTGGTCTCCCTAGTCAGTGAACCAATGCCCCAATTCACACACTAGGTGATCTTCATGGTGTGGCCCACCTTTTTTTACATGGCTCGAGTCTATGTCATCGAATCTTTGAATTAGACTCTTTTTTTCTCAAACAGGAAAGATAAGAGTAAATTATAGCACTTATGGATATGGAAATACCAACATTGATGAGGAAGAGTTTGCAGTACTTCAAAATCAATCCCCAAAAAAGTGGCAAGAGCCAACACAAATGAAATTGGTGAAGGATTAAGATCAACAGGCGGAATTAGTTCAACGAAGTTGTAGCATCTGATGGCCCAATTTATACTCAAATGCTTGTCAAACAAACTATACTTCTTGAACATCAAATATATATATATATATATATATATATATATATATATATATATATATATATATATATATATATATATATGAATGTAACATAAAGTATTAGCTAAGTAGTGATATTCTTGCAATGTAGTGATGGCTACCAAAGCAGTTGTTGCCAAATGTCTAAAGGGTGAAAATTTTTACAGTAATAACTACAATGATTGGTCCTAAAATGTGAAAATCCTCTTTGATGAAGATGTATAGTACATACTCTAGAAATGGTTGTTGAGGAGCCTAATGCGTAATGTAACTCAGCCGCTGTTAGGGACAATGTTTTAAATATCGACGATATCAGCCGATATATCCCACAATATATCTTGTATCCCACCTGTGCAATACGAAATGCACAGATAGTGCCGATATATCCCACATGTTTGATCCGGTGAGCATTTTCAATTTCTAATCCTTTTTTTATTATTATTGAAATTATGTTAAATCAGTGTCAAATCCATTGGTTCTTCATGTTTTGCATGGAAAAAAAAATCATGGAGTATGATCTTTGATTTTGATATCAATTGGTTCTTGTTCTCCATGTTTTTTTTTTTCAAAATTTTCCTTCAACCAACTATCAATTAAGACTAATTTCGAAGTATTTAGAGAGTATTCAATAGAATGGGCATCATATACACTCTAATTTCAAAATTGGAGTCGAGGTGGTCCGATTTGAAAATTTTTGGGGAAAATTCGAAATTTCTCCCAAATTACTTGCATGTTGCACTCCAAACATGAAATCAAGCATGTATGAGGGCTGATCTACTGATTTGTTAAGTCCTTGTCAATTTTTAGAAAATAAAAATAATTTTTTAATTAAAAATTGATAAAAAGTTATTAAAATATTTTTTTTAATCTCTTTAACCTGTCAATTGAGACTAATTTCAAAGTATTTAGGAGTGTTTGATGAAATGATCATCACATACACTCTAAATGTTATGCACTCAATTTGAATATAGTTGCATTAGTTCAGTTAGACAACGCATAGCTTAAGACCCTATACTAAGGAAACCTATTAGGTGCACTTCTTTCTTGAGATGTTATCGTTTAAAAGTGTGTATTAAGGTTTTTTTCAAACGATCCCTGAAGTTTCATTGAAAAAATCAACCATTTTCCCAATGTTTCGCCATGTTTCCCAAAAAGTGCGATAAATTACCCGATACAAACGATTTATCCCATGCGAAAACCGATACGTATCTGTATCCTAAGGATGTGATACGTAATGCGAAACCGATATTTCAAACATTGTTTTGGCTACCTCGAACCATTATGAAAAATCGCACAAGAATAATCATCCAGCTCGTAACATCTTAATGAGCACCATGCACAAGGAGCTCATTCCACCATGAGAGGTGCATGAGATTGAGATCCCTAAAGAACTGTGGGAAGCACTAGCTGGTGTGCATATGCAAATGTCATATTCACACATCAGGGCAATGGAAATGGAGTTACAAGCATACAGGATACCTATTGGACACACTATTATGTATCATATCAGTAAGATGGAAAACATGATAAGCAACTTCAAGAAACCTAGGTGCAGTCATATCCAAAATCAAAAAATTATTGCGACACACCATTCCTTGCCCAAGTCGTGAGCCATCACCAAGAGAATCCTAAATCATAAAGATTCCATCATGATATTCATAGACCTCTATTTATAGCCACCTAGTACGAGAGGTTGAAATGAATGTAATTTAGCCTAGTAATGTTAAAGCCATCGCAGCTAGGAGTCACAAGCCGAAGTCTTTTAAAAGGAGTTTCAGAGGGGGGAAAGAAGGCTAAGAAGAGCAATCAGCAACAAAAACCCATGACAGCTCTTGCAAATCCCAAGAAGGGAAAGGAAAGAAAAAGTGAAAGGTATCTGATGCTGCCTACTCCATCTATGAGAACCGCCATTACGTATGTCAGTGCACTGAAAAAAAGAAAATAATTCCTAAGGCACACCAAACTTTGTTTGTAGACAATTTTTTTGAAATACTAATTTTAGATGTTCAATCTAACAAATGGATTTTGGATTTACCCACAACAAAGCATGTGACACAAGTTCTGGAGGACTTGAGATATTCCAATTGGTAACTACAGAGACAAGGTATACAAGGGAAACAACATCATGAAGACGTTGTAGGAATCGACTTCTCGTCTTTGTACATGTGTTCGATGCAAATTGATTCACAACGCACTCTTTACGCACCAGGCATGAGCCGAAATTTAATTTCCAATTCTGCTTTGTAGAAAGATGTTTTTGACATTTGTTTTTTAACCAGCATCCTTAAGACTAAATAACCTCATGTGTCCTTGGAAAAAATTTTGATTCCTGGTTTCAGATGTCGTTCATGATATGGCACCTTTAGCTTTATTGTTATGTTTGATATATCTATTATATTGAATATGTAGAAGGGCACTCAAGTTTAGGTCACATTACAATAGTCGGATGATGAAAATACCTCATGATATAGATCATGATATGACACCTTTTGATATGTTTGATATATCTATTATATTTGAATCTGTAAAATGACACTCAAGATTTAGGTCACATTGGCTACGATTGAATGATGAAAATAGCTTGTGATGGTCTGTTAAAGTTCCTTGACCAAAATACATATTCAATTTTGTGAGCATTGTGTTTGCAGGAAAGTGTCTAAGAAACCTTTTCGCAAAGCAGAGTCAAGGGGTCTGCTAGATATGACACCTATCAACCTTTTAACGTGTGCGCTATAAATGGATGCCAATACCGTGCCACTTTTATTTTGATTACCACACGCGATATGGATATGCGTATCTAATATCTTACAAATTCGATGCTTTTAATTGTGTTCTTCAATGTAAAGCTAAGGTGGAAAATCAAATTAAGAAAAAAATCAAAGTTCTGAGATTTGATAGAGATGGCAAGTACACATTCAAAACTTTAAAATCCTAATGCGAAAGTGCTAACATTCTCTGACAGTATACAATGGCTCAGATTCCACAACAAAATGGATTTTCAAAGAAAATGAACAAGACGTTGTTAGACATGGTAAGATCAACGATGGCACATGCCAATTTCTGATGCAGGTTATGAAATTAAATATGGAATGCAAGAGATCAAGCTTGAGATTATACCAATTTTAAATAATCACAAATTTTCACATCCTACATACTATCAAACATTCAAAAAGTGAAATCTATGAGAGTCCAAGCCTACACAACTTTAGAGCTGGATCAAATAAAATTATAAGCCAAACAAGTCCAAAGGAGTGTAAGAACCATCCATTCTTGCAAAGGATTATTCCCAACTCAAGAAATTCACTAAGTTTCATTTTGGGGGAAAAACTAGGGTTTAAAATTTGAAGATAATTGGGATTTGGGACTTTTTAGGGTTATGGATTTGGATTAAGGAGTTTTTAAAGTCAAAAGAGAAGGAAATAAAAGGGAAGAGAATACCTAGGAAGGTTGCACACGTTGGACGGCCAGGGGGCTTGAACGAATGTGCGTGATGGATCGTCCGCATGTGCGTGGGGCCCACAAAATCGAGAAGCGCCTCCTAAGCTAGGATCGGCCAGAGATGGACAAGTTCCATACCAAGTTTCGCGCCGATCCGATGCACAGTTTGAGCGTAGTACTCCGCCGAAGTTTCAGCCGCTTAAATGAGCCAAAATCTGAAATCTACTTGTGCACTGCTGTAGGAGAAAACTTGGATGCGAAAAGAGGTGAATCTAATGATGAAAGGGGTGTAGAGAGTGATAGAGGTGATGCGTAAGAAGATGAAAATTATTTGGAGCGGATGTGACTTCGCACCATGGTAGTTAACCTTTCGAGGAAGGGAAGGCTTCGGACTCAATTTAATTCTTCAACCCAAAGAGAGAGGGGATGAAAATGCAGAAATTTTTATTCATAAAATATCATTGCAATACCTACATGGGATAGCTATATTTATAAGAAAACCCTAAACGTAAAGAAAAAGGACAAAAGTACCCTTGCGCCATGTGCGCGCACTAATACCAAAGCTTAAAGCAAATAAATACTAATCTAAGCAATCAAAGCCGTTCATGAAGTTTCTAATAACAAAAGTAATCAAAACTCAAAATCCTATATCATCTAAAGTAGTGGGCCACGATCATGAGATCCGATGGTAGAATCTATGTAATGATCGAGTTTACTCTAAAGCTCCATAATACAGCCCCTAATTATGATGCCCTCCAAAGATGTCGCCATCGATCCAAATCGAAAGTGGGGCCTGCCTCCTTGAATACGTGCGTAGATGGGGTGTGTGCATGATGTCCCAATCAACTCTCCCCGGCTACGAAGGTTTCGCCACTGGTGAAACAAAGCTCCTGAACCACTCCAAGATGTCTGGATCAAGTCTCTGAAGTTCCACCTCAGTGAGCCACGTACTGTTGCAAGCTGGGCGTGACTTCCACTTGACAAGGAACTTTTGAAAACTGTCGTCCAGCATCGATACAATCTAATGGTCTAGAATATCTTATCTCCTCTTTGGCTATAGGAAGGGTAGGTATAGGAGGTAGAGGCTAGGAAGATGGGTTGGGAAGAGGCCATGGGTCAAGGGAAAGATCAGAAGAACTGGGATGGTTGGGTGAAAGGCTGGACAATGTGTTAGTGGTCCCCTGAAATGAAACTAAATCCTCCACATTGAATGTGGAACTAGTTTCCATGGAAGGTGGAAGATTTACCACATATGCATTGGGACCGTTTCATTTATAATTTTGAATGGTCCAGCGCTACGCGCGTGTAATTTCCGAACGACTCCTTGAGGGTACCGCTTTAGCCTAATGCAGACCATCACAAAGTCCCCTACATTGAATTCCTTGAATCGTTTATGTTGGTCTGCAGAAAATTTGTATTGTTCATTACTAGTATTGGATCTTTCGCCCGATTTTTTGATAAAATGAATGAATATGATCTGCAAAGGACTCTGTAGACTCTGATGACTTATGGGACATGGACATAGGGACAAGGTCAATAGGCTTTCTAGGTTTATAACCGGTAACGACTTCAAAATGACTTAAAACCTGTAATCTATTGACAAAACTATTAGATGCAAACTCTGCGATAGGTAGTGCAGTGTCCCATGTCCTAGTGTGTTCCCCCACTAAACACCTGAGCAAATTTCCTAGGCTCCTATTGACCACCTCAGTCTGACCATCAGTCTGCGGGTGGTAGGCAGAAGAAAATTGAAGCCTAGTAGTCATCATATGCCATAATGTCTTCCAAAAATAACTCATGAACCGTACATCACGGTCAGACACTATGGTTTTGGGTAACCCCATGAAGTTTGACAACCTCACTAAAGAACAATTTGGTAACATAGGATGCATCAGAGGTCTTCGAACAAGGGATGAAGTGGGCCATTTTAGAAAAACAGTCCACGACAACAAATATGGAATCGTGTTTTTGAATGGTCTTGGGGAGCCCAAGCACGAAGTCCATACTGATGTCCTTCCAAGGGGCAAATGGAACTAGCAAAGGTGTGTATAGCCCTGTATTCCGACTTTTCGCTTTACCAGTTGACAAGTACAACACTGCCCTATAATTTTGGCCACGTCTCGCTTGAGGCTTGGCCAATGAAATCTATCCTCCACTAGGGCAATGCCCTTGTCTTGACCAAAATGACCTGCGACCCCTCCTGAATGTTAACTCTCAGACAAGAAAATCATGGAGAGAGGTGCGAGGTATGCACAAACAGTCACTCTTAAACAAATACCCGTCCGTGTAACACCCCAAACTTTTCAATACCCGAGTATTGAAAGTTCTCGAGTGTTACCATGAAGTTTAACTTGATACGTACATGTGTACAACACCAACCTAGCTATCCCAACCTTACATCCATTCCCTGACACGAATCTAACTGTTGGGAATGATCTCCAATCATAGATCTAGCAATCTGACCGTGGATTTTGAGACAAGACCATTTATCATGTGATTTGACGTGCGTACCTTCCCTTAAATGAATTGGCAAATAGCTCCTTATGCATAATGATTTAGATGTAAGTTCTTTTGTAAGAATTATTTGGGAAGGTGCATATAATTATGTAGAACCATTAGATTTCACAAAATTATTAAATCAGCAATAATTACGAAAATGCCACTAACCTAGACCCCTGAATTCTAGATCACATGGTTCCCACGATCCGTTTGATGTGAAATTTTATATCATGCCTATGTATCATAAATTAACCATACATGTCAAATTTCAACCCTTAAATTATAGTAAATTAGCTACTTGACCTCTACATCCGTCTGTACATTTATCAGATCAAGATTCTGATCCGTTCTTCTTGTTTACCCCATATGAATATGCTTAACCTACCATTAGAATTATAATTAGAGAAATTTACACATGTGAACAAGTCACTCTAATCTAACGGTACGCATGTCCTACCCCTAATCACTCCAGAAACCCGCTTTATGTCCATCCATTTACGAAACTGACCGTACATCCACCTACATACATGGTTAGAGTGCTAACCATCAAGTCCCCTTATTTTTAGCAAGTCATTTGACCATCTGTCATATTTGGATCCGTCAAACGGGCCACACGAACATCATAGTAAACCGATCATCATGAAGATCTTAGGGTCTAGGTCCAAACCACCCGATAACTTATCAATAAGAGGTGTACAAATGTTATTTTGAATTTTGGAGTGTCTTAGCTACTAAAGGAGCATCTTGGTCATCCTTGATGGATCAGGGCTCAAATTTAACGTTGAGAGGGCGTGTAAAATAATGATCACCTGTCAAATTTCACCTCATTTAGAGGGTGAAGTGGTGAGATACGAATGACGGAAGTCTGAACTAAGGAAAAGGGTACACTTATACTTATAACCTACTCATGTATATACCAAGCTCGTAAGCAATCTGCTATGAGGTGTTGATTTCATGTTGAATTAGAACCAACACATGACTACAACGTGTGGCCCACCTAGTACTTAGATGTGTCCCATATTTGAGCCCATGGCCAAACATGACCTTGTAAACATGATGAACGGAGTGGATTTCTCACCAAACGTCACATTAGACCCCACCTTTACCCAACCATTCATAAAAATCAAGAAGTTACATGCAATCACTGCCATGCACGTAACTAATTCCCCATAATGGCTTGGTTCAACGGTGAACCTAAAACCCACGTGGATTAATGGTGTCACTCACTTAGAACCCGGATCCAGTCCATCTTTTGGCCCATAGCCTAACACAACCCTGTGAAATTGATGAAGGGAGTGGATTGTATGAAAACTGATCGTAGTGGACCCCACCTATCCCGAACAATCCAAATCAAATAGCATTCTTCTGTATTGTAACAGCGTCAACCAAGAACAGGGTACAACAAGGAGTTTTACCCCATCTCCATGATCCATATATGGGTCACCCGATCAATGGATCCACCCCAAATTCAGGCCCATGGGTAAACATGAGGAAGGAAGCTCACGAATGGTGTGGATCATCAAAAAGACCACCACAAGTGGGTCCCACAGACTCCAGCAAGTACCGAAAATCAAATCTTCTGCCTTCCTTCCGCAAATAGCGGAGAAAATGGATGCGTTTTCCTTACGCGTAGGGGAACTTAAAGTCGGTTTTTCAACTTAAATCCAAACTGTCCAAATCGGAGGAGAAGTCTATCTGATCCTCTCCAAGGAATCTATTTGGAAAATTCCCAAGCAGGATCGTTGGCCATCTCGTCCTCCATACGCAAAGACGCTGCCCGGCATTCCTGCACAAAAATAGGGCCGCGTAAGGAAACCGACACCGGTTCCCTTGCTTACGCACTTAGGGCTGCGTATACGCTCCGCCGAAAGGATTTAGAAGTCCTTACATCTATAAAAAGGGATCTCTTCCATCCGACTTGAGAAAGAAAGGAGAAGAAACATGAGAGAGAAAGAGAGAGCAACGTCTAGGAAAAAGAAAGGAAAAGAAAGGAAAGGAAAAGAAAGGGGCAGGAAGGTAGGACGTCGACCTAGCATCCACTAGAGCCAAGATAATCTCAAAGGCTGCCTGTCTTACAGCCAACTTCGGTCCAGGTTCACGGTTTAGATCTTCTTTTACTCCTTTCTTCCTCCTTCCACAACGATAGATGTATTAGGATAAAACTTAGATACGATCTAGTAAGACTCTAAATTCTAACTATTTAGGTCATGTGGAATAGGATAAAGGAAACAGGTTGGGACTAAGAGTTCCCTAGATCATCAACGTCATTAATTGGAAGATCGAATAACACTAGAGGTGAGGGTTTTATCCTTTAAGCTTAGACTAATTTAAGTTGTTATATTTATCCAGCCTTTTCATCCCCTTTAATGATGTGAATTATCCTGCCTTTCATGTTTATATGTTTTCAAAGAATTATCCTTTCAATTGATTTAGTTGATATCATCGTCTACTTATCCTGTGAGAATTTGTGATATTACATGTGATTTTCATGAATTTATGTGGGCCTTGGATACAAGCTTTGCCCTTGCCTTTATCAATTTATTGAATTGGCCCTTGCCACTCTTCTCTTTATTGAGTTGGTTATGACCACTCTCCTTATATTTGAATCAGTCGTTGCCGCTTTTTTATTTGATGAGTTAGCCATTGCTACTATTCTCTTGTTGAGCTGACCCTTGTCACTCTCCTCTATATTATGTTAGCCATTACCACTTTTATCTTTGCTGAGTTGACCATTGTCACTCCTCTTTATTATATTGGCACTGTGTTATTTATCTTTAGTGCTTGGGCATGTGTCTTGATATTCAAGAACTCCCATGATTCAGTTTATATTCTCTATAAGTGCAAGCAATGTGGTCAGATGTATCACAACTAGTGATTCAAATAATCTATCATGGACATAATGCACTCTGGGTAAAGACTCTCTTGGTCGTCATGTAATTCTATGGGTTTTGAGTAGTGGTGCACAAATCGATGTGTGTAATTCGCAAATTCAGTGTCGCATCACTTCCAGGATTGGATGTCGCAAATAGTTGCTCTATGAACAAATCGTTTCACGTAAATCATCTAACTCATGTGTTGTGCGCCTTAAGGTGTTCACATAAATCTACGGTAGCGTTAGCCATGCCGGCGAATATCCGTATAGTGAGAGTGCAGGTTGAGCCGAATATCATGAAATTGTTTTCCGCATTGTGATGATCACTACGTATGATGAGCCGCACACGCTTTGCTAGGCATGCATCTCATGTAGGTTGTTTGCGCATGCCGATACCCTCGTATTAGTGGACCATGGGATGTATCAGACCCTTGCTTTACTTTTATAAATCTCTTGAATTATTATTAATCTTGAAGGATAACCATCACTATGAATAGGGCATTGACCCTCTCCCAACCATACAGATTATGCAGGTGACATATATATTGAAGACCTAGTGACTAGTATCCCTAGGAAGATTATGTCGAAAGAATAAGAAGACAGATTTATGATTTAGTTTTATACTTCCACTGCGAACTACTTAAATGTAGTAAGTTCTCATTGAGAGGGCATTTGATTATTCTTTTTACTCTGATGATAATCAATACAGTTGATTTTATTCTTGTGAATGTTACCTTTATGAATGTATCTGGATGTGATCCAAATGGAAAAAAAATATGGTGCGATTTTTAAAGCATCCAGGTTTATACATTATTAACACCCAGTTTTCTCGGGCACGAGTATGAACTCTGGCCGTGAAAATTCGGGATGTTACAATCAATATCAAATACTCACTGCTAACTCCTGACGGACTCTCTAACAATGATGCGTACACAACTCCAAAATCTGGGCACTCAAAATAATTCTCTCTGACATGCTCAAGCCCCGTGACTTCGACACTCTTGGAATTAAGTAATGCAACTCGACGACTTAACGCGTCGGCAGGCTTATTCTTTACACCGGCCTTATAGTTAAGCACAAAAGTGTGCTCTCGAAGGAACTAGACCCACTTGGTGTGACTAGAGTTTAATTTCTTCTGAGAGTTCAGATATCTCAAGGCCTCGTGATCTGAGAACAAGACGAATTCTTGCGACAATAGATAATGACGCTAGTGGCGCAACGACTGGGCTACCACATAGAATTCTTTGTCATAGGTGGAATATTTTTTCTTCGCCTCATTCAGTTTCTCACTGAAAAAGGCGACAGGGTGCCCTTCCTTACCAAGTACTCCTATGCAAACTCTGCGTAAGAAGATGAAGATGATTTGGAGCAGATGTGGCTTCACATCACGGTAGTTAACCCTTCGAGGAAGAGAGGGTTTCGCACCCAATTCGATTCTTCAACCCAAAGAGAGAGAGAGAGAGAGAGAGAGAGAGAGAGAGAGAGAGAAAACGTAGGATTTTTTATTCATAAAATATCTTTGCAATACCTACATCGGATAGCTATATTTATAAGAAAACCCTAAACCCCAAAGAAAAAGTATAAAAGTACCCTTGCGCCATGTGCGCGCACTAATACCAAAGCTTAAAGCAAATAAATACTAATCTAAGCAATCAAAGTCGTTCATGAAGTTTCTAATAACAAAAGTAATCAAAACTCAAAATCCTATATCATCTAAAGTAGTGGGCCACGATCATGAGATCCGATGATAGAATCTATGTGATGATCGGGTCCACTCCAAAGCTCCATAACACAGCCCCTAATTATGAGGCCCTCCAAAGATATCGTCGTCAATCCAAATCGAAAGTGGGGCCCGCCTCCTCCTCGAATACGTGCATAGAGGGGGTGTGTGCATGATGTCCCCATCAATTTCTCTACCATATTTCGTGGAGACGCGCTACCCACATCCGTTTACGTATTAAATAGAGTCTTTAAATCTATCTCCAAAACCCCATATGAGATGTGGACTTGAAGGATTCTTTTTTTAGCCGAACTACGCCCCTGGGGATCTCAAGTATATGTTTTGTTGCCTACTCCTCACCAGTGTTTTACATAGTGCGAAGTGTATAGCATAGTGTTCGACCTTCTATAGTGTGTAGCGTAAGCTACATAATACTTCTATTTTTTAATTAAAATAATAGAAAATTGTGATAAATAATAAATATGAAAATAATAGAAAAGAAGCAAAAGTATAAGAAAAAATAATTCAACTTTCAAGTAAAAGAATGTTCAAAACAAGTTATATGCAAGACAAATCAATAACATCAATGAGTTTCAACGAAAAGTACCTTAGTTAATGTATAAAAGAAAGTATCAAACACGAACAAAACAATAAAAACGGTCTCATGTTCTACCTACATGGAATTGGCTTCTTAACAAGGGAAAAAATGAAAAGAAGGTCAAAACATACCTTAAATCAATCATTTAATAAATCAAAATAAAATAAAATAACTAATTGAAACTAAGAGTCGAAAAAATTACCTCTAATATCTTTAAATCAATCAAAAAATGAAAATCTCAAACTTCACAACCGTACGGACATGGAATGAGGAAGTCTTGTTTTCCCCTTTGTTTAGGCTCCAATGTCTGTGAAATTTTAGCAAAGGATCCTCTCACAAGACTGATTTTTTGGCACATGAGTCTTACACCATTTAAAGTTGTAATGTCTATCCAACTGTACAATTGCATGCCCATATACAGATGGTTAGGATTGTGCAATGGATGTGATTATTGAGATATGCCCCATACATAATAGGAACCGCAATTTGAATGCTCAAGATTGACATATTATGGTGTTATGTGCAACATGGATGAGTCACCACCATTTTCAAAAATGTGTCGAATTAACAGGAAAGAAAAGAAAAAAAAAAGAGTGTTTTTATGTAGCGTATGCCTATCACGGACTTACGCTATTTACATATGCTATATAGCATTTTAGCTACGTTACATGGTGTATGCTACACCCTACGATGCAGCACTATTTAAAATACTACTCCTTACGGGGATAAAGTAGATAGTAAAACCATCGAATGCATATTCAATTAGGCACCCTACACGTTCAAAGGCATGCCTTAGTTCATGAGGATTGTAGATGATGGACTAAGATTGAATCTCGAGACATGATACCCCAACCGAGCGAAATAGAAAGTTGAGATAAATCCCCGACGTAACTTAGGAGAGTGGGAGCTTTGCTTTTCATTAGAATGGTACTATCATAATTCATGATGGGGACATCACGCACACCCTCCCCCCCCTCTCTCACGCACGGAGGAGGGCCCCACCGTCGATCTGGCTCGATGACGACGTCCAGGGAGGGCTTCCTGATAAGAAGACGGAGTTTTGGTTCAAAAGAATGGGCCGATAGTCAAGTAAAGCCCATCATGATTACTCATGATCATAGCCCACTAGTCGGATTAAGTTCCTATTTTAGGTTTTGCTTATGTTATTTAAAACATCATGAACACTTTAGATTTCTTTGATTAGTTTTTATTTTGGTTTACTTCATCGCCAAGTAATAGGTTGCGCACAAGGCACGAGTTTTGGGGTATAGGATTTTCTTATAAATAGGCAACCCTTGTAGTTCTTGTGATTCATTGAAGAAATTTAAAAAAAATTCTGCGTGTTTTTTTTCTACGCTTTGAGTTTTGAGTTGTGAAAAATTTTAAGTGGGTGTGAAGCCCTCCCTTTTCGAATGGCTAACTACTGTGGTGCGAAGCCATGCCTATCCCAATCCGCCTCTACCTTCTTCCATCCATATCTCTCACCTTTTACATTCATTCTTGTTTTGAATCAACCAGTTTTCGCAGCCGTTCTTATCCCTACAACCGGTTTCCAGAATCTGGCCCTGCAGGAGGGACGAAACTTCGGTGGAGCACTGTGCGCAGACCGTACGTCGAATTGCCACGAAACTTGGAGGTTTTGAAGACCTCCCCTAGCCGACCAGGGCTAAGGAGGCTGTTTGGGGAATCATGCCCCGCTTGCACATGTGGCCAGGTTCATGCGCACGTGCGCCAGGCCCTACCGCTGTCCGCACACGTGGACTTTCATCACTTTTGATTTTTCTTCTTATTTTCTCTCTTTTTATACCTATTTCCATAAACCCTAACCCTAGATTGCATTATCCTTAATTTATTTGTCCTTTTTTTTTACCCTAGAGTTCTTTGAATTGAAATTGGTGAATCTCTTAGATTAGGGACTGGTTACTGTGCATGTGTGGATGATTTCTATTTCCCTATGAGCATCGTTTAGTCCATAATTTTACTAATCCAGTCCTAGCCTGTGTAGGCCTGGACCCGCACAGATTCCCCTTGCTTAAATGTTTGAACTTTTGTATGGGATGTAGAATTTTTATGTTATTGTTTCTGAATTAATATGATCTAAGCCTGAAATCTTGCATATCATGTTTAAATTTCATGTCTTGCATCAATTCATCAATATATTGGAATTCGGAAATGTTATTTATGAAGCTCCTAAACCATGCCTAAGTAGAAGAGGACAAATTCCTTGAAGATACTTCCAAATCAAAGGTGAATTATTCTCTTGCATAGTGACTGACGATGATGAACCCGGTACTCATTATGATGCATTGTTGTGTCAAATTCAGTTGATTGGACAACTGTCATGAATGAGGGGAGATCAACTTCTTGGCAAAAAATCAGTTTGAGAACTTGTAGATCTATAATTCAATTATAGGTCGATAGGGAACAAATGGGTACTCAATGTAAAAGAAAGACACATGGTATAGTGAACGAATATAAGGCATCCCTAGTAGCAAAGGGTTTTTACCCAAATTGCAGGCATTGATTGTGAGACATTTTCACTAGTTGTGAAGTTCTTCATCCACATGATTTTGTCCATTGTCGAAGTTTGGACTTGAGTGTCCTAAACCCCTGCTCCGCCATTAATGATAAGAAAGCTACCCTATGATAATCGCCCTTGTCCTAGCATCGCCCAAATGATGTATGAGTCCGGAAAACCCTATGCTAGATGTGGAGACCTCCACACCTGATTTACAGCTTTGTATTGACACCGACAGAAACTCTTGTTCACATCTATGCCGTTTGGATGATGAAATCAATTATCATACCGTTCGTGAAAAAGTAAACCATATCCCAAAGGATTGACAACGCTTTTGCCATTGATTTAGCAAAGAACCATAAACACTACTAGAAATCCAAGCGCATTGAAATCAAGTATCATTATGTTCATGAAAAAGTGAGATATAAAAGAGTTGCGCTATCTACATCCCCAACAAAGAAATGTTGATAGATCCCATGATGAAACCAATACCCAGAGATCTATTTTAAGTTCACATTAGGCAAATGGCATTGAGAGGGGTTTTGAGTTATGTAGTTATGTTTTATCTCTTATTATTCTATAAGCGATCGTTCTTTTTTGTTTTCATGTATTGCAGACAATCTTAAACTAGGTATGTAAATCATCAACATTAACTTTGAGATCTTGAGTTTTAGGTGATCTTATCATCGGGAGGCTGGTCACCCATTCACATGGGTAGACCAACCGTAATGAATAGTTAAGGTATAATTGGGTGATGTTTACACAGCAAGGTGTAAACCACTCTCTCCTCTATTACGAAGAGTAGAGGATGGGGACCCAAAAAGTTAAAAAGTATCTGCCTTCAGTTCTGAAAATTGAAGATGAGACAGTTGAAATAACATAATTGCAATCTATTGCTCCTTTGTGAGCTGAACATTATGGCCTGATTTTCTTAATAGCCAAGTTGTGAGGTGATGAGATAAGTCATACCTCACATGTCATTACCTGCATAATGTAAACCTGGCATATATCTAGTGTTGTCTACTTTACAAAGTAGATTTGCAGCCATGAAAATGGACCTTTTACCTATTGAATGCTTTGATTTGATCTAATTATTGAATATTGTAAACCTGGCATATGTCTAGTGTTGTCTACTTTACGAAGTAGATTTGTAGCGATGAAAATGGACCTTTTACCAAGTGAATGCTTTGATTTGATCTAATTATTGCATCATGCTAGTAGCCAATCCCATTTGGCGACCTTTTATGTCCTTAGCTTCCCTCTTGTGTATAGTACGATAAGATTGAGTAGTCTATCCCGCGTCTCTAATTCTTTTGATCACGGTCAAACGGTTTTGGTTATTTTGAGACAAGCACTATGGACAATAAACATTGTGACCCTCCCACAATGTGGTTGAGTGGGAGATGCTAGACTTGGGGCCCACTTGTGAGCAACCACTAGTCAGTGAGGAATATATGATATGAAATAAAGCGGCAAGGGGCAGACAAAGTAAATTGGTGAACGGAACCTACCTCATACAAAGTTAAATCACTTCCTCCAGTAATATTCCAAACAATGCCAGTAGCTCGTTCAATGCCAATATCAAGCAGCGGTGACTGAATTGCATTTAATGCAGCATCTCGTGCCCTTGTCTTGCCTACAAAGAAACATGCATGATGAAAATTAAGAAAAACATGCTAAACATAAACTTTTAACACAATGCAAGCAACAGCTTTGGGTGTGAGTCACTGATCCAAATCCAGAAGGTAAGGTTTTGGCATCTTAGTTGTAGATTTCATTACAAAAAATACAAGTGGCACTTCTTTTCACCATAAAATGACATCATAAACCATTTATCTAATATGCACAAGCAACCAACAATAATTTTCTGGACAATGTAAAAATGGATATGGTGTTTGTGGCTTGTTGGCTAGATGCTGATTTCTAGATGGTTTACTTGGATACGGTGTTTCACCAATGCTGTATAACAACAATCTACAGCTCAGGCCAATCGACCACCCAACTGAAGACATTTCTTTGAGACTTGTTTCACTTCCAACACTCATAATCTCTATACCTTGTGGGACTTGTAACATTCCAACATAATAGATGAAGCCAGACCTATCCACCCATAGGATGGTTTTGCTTGATAATGAGAGCTCCTGTTTAAAAGAAAAGAATCACCCATTTTACAGGATATTAATCAAATAGGCATTTTCTTTTAATCCTTGTGATTCTTGCAAGGTAGCCAACAAAGAGTGAGTGGACCAAATGGGCAGTCCAGATGCCAGATCAATTAAATGGACTAACTGTGACAAATGCAACTAGGTGCAATAAAAGCTCCAATTGGCTAGTTCATTTGGGCCTTTTTGCAGATTTGCATAAATACAAACATACACATAAATATCTGGACAGATAAATTTATACATGGTATTTTCCAGACCAAAATTCACCACTGCAGATGGACTATGGAGCCCTTCTACTTCCTATCCACCGTGACATTCTAACCATTGGACATTTTTTAAGGAAGGAAATTAGAGATAAAATTGGCATGGTATCCAAGCAAGCAGCACTAAAATCTCATTTCAATCAATATAAGTGAATTTACATGGTATCCTTCTTTTTGGTTTGGTTTAATAATTTTTTGAGTTGCCATTCAAAAGGAAAAAGGTAAATTTGACTTGAAAAATACAAAGGAAAAAAACAAGGACATTTGCAGAAAGCTTGAGCTAAATTTCTGACATGCTGACAAAAAATCCAAGAATGTTCTAAATAAAAGGTTCTTGAAACTACCTGTTGCAGTTCCTATCCCCATTAGAGAGGAACCTGCATTCGCCATAATAGCTCGAACATCAGCGAAATCAACATTAACCAGACCAGGAACCTGAAATCAAAATACTCCGATTGTTCAAAAAAAAAAGAAAGAAAGAAAGAAAGCATATATATATATATATATATATATATATATACATGTCACTCCAAAAAAGGATACCTAATACAGCAAGCAAATAGCATACTAATCGGAAGAGCAGGTGTTTGGAAAATGAGGAATCATTGGATTCTCAAGCCTCGAAAAGCATATAGTTTGCTGATGTAAAGGATGCCTTGCATGCGGGGGCCTTTGGTAGTTCAGACCATTAATCTGACAGGTTGTGGATCTAGAATACACCAAAATCTCCCAGATTGGGATGTAATGTTCATTTGGTAGGTGTCCTTAAAAATGAATGGTTAGGGGGAAAAAAGGATACAGGAATGGTCCACATACAAAAGAAAATAGGTCAAAGAACAAATGGTTAGGATCTTCAAATATGGGAGATTTTTGGGATATATCTGCCATTGGGATTGCCACCCCCAGATCAGTCTGGATTGCCAAGATATACACTCGACATGAACAGAATCCTGAGCATCAGCAAACTGTACATTTGCTGAGGGTTATACTCTTGGAATGGTCCACATACAAAAGAAAATAGTCAAAGAACAAAGGGTTAAGATCTTCAAATATGGGAGATTTTTGGGATATTCATCATTTGCAGTGGGACCCCCAGATCAGTCTGGATTTCCAAGATATGGGCTCAACATGTACAGAATCCTGAGCATCAGCGAACTCATTTGCTGAGGCTTATCCTCATGGAAAAACAAAGAGTAAACAAAACAACTCAGGTTCACAGATCACTATGAAATCTTTGTGGGGCAGTACGATTTACTTAAAAAAGGAAATAGTAAAAAGCTTTAAAAATAAAAATAAAAAACAAGTACCCCTTTTTTGAATCATCATCATCACCAACCAAGCTTTATCCCGCTCTTCAAAAAAAAAAAAACAAAAAAACCTAAGCTTTCTACTAACTCATTGGGGTCAGCTACATGAATTCTTTGCTTTTCGGATTCATGGTGGAAGTAATGGCATAAGTTTGACGCCAGCTGCCAACCTGACGCAACCCTCCTTTATTAGGGCTTGGGACCAACAATGAGAGCAAAAAACTCCCACTAGCGCTTATTATTGAAAAAAAACTTTAAAACAGAAACAAGTACCCTTTCTTAATAGGTAATGAAATTTATTGAAATCAGAAAAGGAGCACACAGGAAAATGCCGAGAAACGAGTGACCCGTTGTCAGTCCAATAAAAACCGAACAAACCCCAGCAAGGAAACCAGGAGCTATGGTTCAACAAACAGACCAGAAACTTTGGCCCACAAGCAGAAAGCTATGCACAGAACATTCCATTAGGTATCAACAACCTCCATTTTCACAGTCATTACACCTCTCCAGTCCCTGAGCAGCTTCTCTTTCGAGACACTTCTAAATTTTGTCCTCTCCAAAAACACACTCAACTGAAATAGCATTCACTGAACATTTGATGCTTTCGACAGTTTCATCTTGTTATCAAAGGTCTGTCTATTCCAAGGTATTCCAAAACGGTTACGTAATAGTAACAGTAAGGCTGCTATGTAATGGCAACAGTGGTAACTGTTACACATTACAGGGCCGTAACAGCCGTTATGGAAGTAACAGCCCCGTAACTGTCCGTTACAGGGCCTAAACATGGTTTTTTTTAAGGCCGTAACAGCCGTTACAGCCCGTATCGTAACGGTAATGGCAGCAGCCGTAACGGCCACCATTACCGTTATGAAATACCTTGATCTATTCCATTCCTTCGAATGCACCATATAACAGTAAAAGGAACCATCTTCCTCACAATCGTTCCTCTCCTAGGAAATGTTCTACTAGACCACCCCATAGTTAACATTAATGGATGGGAGAGAGGGAGTGAACTTAAAAAGTGTGCAACAACAAAGTAGTGGAATTTAAAAGAAGAGAAAGCAATGTGATTTAGAAATAAGCTGTGAACAAAGGAAAATGGAATATTGTGGAAGAAGTTAAAAGTTATCTGCAATGAGATGGTTGAGTTCATTAAGAAAGTGGCAAAAAAATCCAATCTTATAACGAAACATGGTGGTGGAATGATCATGTGCAATAGACTATGAGTAAGGAACCATATTTTACAAGGTATCAGATGGGACTAGAAATGAGGAAAACATAGAAGAACATAGAAATGCCAAGAAAATGCTAAGAAGAAGTGAATGAGGCTAAACTTAAGGTATGTGATGATTAGTACAATGGGGATAGAGAAGGCAAGAACGATGTCTTGAAACCCGCAAAAAATGAGGGAGAGGAAGTTTACGAACCTAAATCATGTTAGATGCATTAAGAGCAACGATTATAGGGCGTTCATTAAGGACGATGAGATCAATGAAAGGTGGACAAGTTATTTCTAGAACTTGTTAAATGATGATCACTCCAAGAGATTAGGGATAGAAAGAATCATGAAGTCAAATTAGGCTAGAAATCATAGATACTTCCATAGGATCAGGAAAGCTAAAGTGAAAGTAGCTTTGAGAAAGATGAAGGCAGGAAAGGCCATAGGATCACATGGTCTAACAGTAAAAGTTTGGAAGTGCACAGGAGAGATTGGCTTATCTTAAGGCTGTCAACAGGCAGGGCAACAGTTTGCATATGCCCAATACATGCTAAAAATGGTGGGCTCAAACATGTGCCTTACCATGCCCAAGCCCATGAACCACCCTGCTGAATGGCTCCATTCCATTCACTGCTCTGTGTTGTCACACATGAGACAAGTGAGTGCCAAAAAAGGTCCACTCGCTTGAAGAGGTAGATGACACACATGTTAGTATGAAACACCTATGGAAGATCTGGGCCATTCACTGGGAGGGCCTGACCATGAACATGTCAAAGTCTCACAAAGCACCCCTGTCGAACCATCATGTTGGTCACAGTAACATAAGAAATATGAACTATTAGAAAGAAATTCATCAATGGTCTATATTCAATGCGCACCAGCAACCCATTTGGTTAATCGACTAGCCTACATTTTGTAATAGGCCATGATCATGTTGATCGCCACATGGTACATGGCTAAGATCCATCAGATATGTGCCATGTGGGTACACATGTCAGAATTCACCCCTGCAGTCTCTCCTCAAATGAATCGCTTTAACGCTTCCATTTGAAATTTCATAGTGATACAATGAATCCCAAGGGGGGCAAACTCCTGTGATAGTTTACCATCATCTTTAAAATGGTGACGATTCTCAACTATACACATGGCATAGTTGTATCTTGCATGACAATACAGACCATTCAAACTTTGACCCAATTAGGAATGGAGCAGCCTTTTTTGCCATTGATGTTGTCTCCCAACCCGTTGACATCAAGCTTCCAGCCTCACTTATTGGATCAAAGGAAGAGAAACCTCCTTTAGGGCAAATGAAGGTTCCATGTGATCCAAAAAATAAACTAAGCAAATGATATTAACCACCTGATTTTGCCCTAGATCCAGACTGGTCAGTTTTACTTTTAACATCCATTTGATAACATGATTTCATATTTACTATTGCTGGGTCATTGCGACTTACATGCTCCATTTAAAATGTACCTGATAATTTGGATGGGCTTTGATAGCCATACACAAGTGCCACATGTAGGAAGGATGAATCACCACCATGTCAAAAATAATGGCTAACCATTATAAGAGTCTAGTTTGCCAGTTGCCACAATATGAATTTGACTTTAAAATGTTGATGGAAAACATTCATATTTTGAAAGATCTTCATGATCCATCTGCATGCACACAAGGCACACACATGGCAAACACATATTCAACTTACCAAGAAGAAATATGATTCCTAATACATAACGATGAGGAAGAGTGTAAGCATAAAACCAGATTTATGGAGGGATGCTTTAGAATCTAAAGGATTTACATTAGTCAATGTTAAAATAGAGCATATGGAGTGTAATTTAGTAATAATAGGCATGGAAACAAGGACTTAGTTAAGATCGTTGACTAAGAAATATCCCAAGTTAAGATCGTTGACTAAGAAATATCCCAAAATGACCACTTTCAATATCTCGGGCCCATAATTCATGAGAGGGCAGAGATTGAGGACGTTGCCCATAGAATTCAAACTAGGTGGAAGGAATGGAGATGTGCCCCTATCATTTTATGTGATCATCGTGTACACTCAAACTGAAAGGGAATTTTTTTTTCGGATAGCTATAAGACCAGCCATGCCTTATGAGACAGAGAGTTGGGCAGTTAAGGAACAACATGTTCATAGGATGAGTGTGGCAGAAATAAGGATGTTGAGATGGATGTGTGGCAATATGAGGAAGGGTAAAAATAGAAATGGTTGCATTCAAGGGAACTTATGTGTAGCAACAACAGGTAAGAAGAAAGTAGACTCATGTGCAAAGGACGACTTAGGAGAGTTTGAAGGCTCTAGAAAGGCAGGGGGAAGGCCCAAAAGGGTAGCAGTAGTAAGAAAAGTCTTGATGACCTATGGTCTCACTGAAGTTATGGCCCTTGATAGCGGGATGACCGAACAGGAGTTGTGCAGCCAGCCCCAGTTGGGAACTTGGTATAAGGATTAGATGACAACGACAATGAATCTGTACAAATAGTGGGTCCTACTCGAGATGGGTCATAAAACAAAATGTAAAGTGCAAATATTAATTGGGCTGCTGGTGGACATCTAGTAATGGTTTGGGTAAAGATAGTCATCAATCTAAATTGAACAAACAAATGCCAATCCATTATAGCTCAGGACTGTCTAATCAATCTAATTGAATAGTTGTGTCACATCTAGATTGCACCGTTACTTGGAACAGTTTGGATTTTATTACATGCATGACTCGTACTATGACCCAGTGCATGCGAATAGCTCCCAAACTCTTGCAACTTATTGAAGAACTCCTCTTGCATCTCATTAACACATACTTAGCATTTGAAGTTTAATTTTCCAAAGCAGTAAAGACATATTTCCATACCTTCTATTAGTGATTTGGATTAATATACACCCTAGCATCCAATTGCATGGCTCTCATCCACAGTACATGCTAACTCTACGTCTTACCATACACATAGCCCATTTAGATAATTTACCAATGCATGTGTCTATTGCTCTTTTAAAACCCTACCCTAAACAGACTACGATGGGCCAATGGACTTTTAGACGTAGCCCGAACCCGATTGGATAAATAAATGGGCTGGAATTTTCAGCCCGGCCAGACCCTACGTCTAATATATTAGCCTGATCCCAACCCAAGGCAAGCCATGCCCGAAAGTCAAATAGGCCAGCCCAGCCTACTGACATCCCTACTTGTTTTGGATGACTAAGTTGTTCAACAAGATGGAGAAGCATGAAGAAAATGCCAAACTAATAGAGGAGAAGTACCATCATACCCTTTTTTCTTACATTGACAATTAGTACCATCATACCTATTTACAAGAATAAAGAAGACATACAGAGCTGAACTAACTATCATGGAACTGAACTTATAAGTAATATGAAATTTCAAGGGAGAGTGATTGGGCAAAGACTAAAGCATGATACAAATGTATTGGAAATTCAATTTGGATTATGCCGAGGAGGTCAACCATTGAGGCTGTTTTCTTACTCAAACAATTGATAGAGGCATCCAAGAAAAGGAGAAAGGATCTTAGCATGGTCTTTATTGACTAAGAGAGAGAATACAAGAGGTCCCTATAGAGATAATTAATAGGTGGTGAGAAAGAATCCGAGTCTCAAGCGGATATATTGACATGGTTGAGGACATGCATAACAGAGGGGTAATTAATGTGAGGACCTCTGGTGGAGAGACAAATGAGTTCGCAATTACAGTAGGCCTACACCAGGGTTAGGCTTTGAGTCCATATCCTTTTGCATTGGTTATGGACGGTTAACTACGCATTGGTTATGGACGGTTAACTACGCATTGTAGTATGGCATAGTTGTTATTAAAAAGACAAGGGTAATGGTAAATGTTTATGTTGCTTGTAATATGGCATAGTTTTAATTAAAAAGACAAGGGCAGGGGTAAATGTAAAGCAAGAAATATGCAAGGATGATCTAGAATCTGAAGATTTTAAAATCAGCCAGACAAAAATATAGTAAATGAAATGCAATTTTAGTAAACATTAGACGAGGAAACAAGCTATTAGTTAAGTTTGATGGCCAAGAAGTACCCCATGTAACCACTTCCGGTATCTTGGATCGATAATTCATGAGAACGGAGAGATTGAGAATGCAGTTGTTCATAGAATTAGAGCAGGGATGAAGAAAAGATGTGCCTCTAGAGTTTTATGTTATTGCCTCATACCAATCACCCGGTGGCCTCATCTTGTAGATGACATGGCCCAAGAATCAGGCAGATCATGTCATTAAATAGACCACACTGTATGTTTTACGTGGGTCTGTGGTATGTAGTTTTCAGTATTTTAAATAGCGAATAGTGTGCAGCATAGTGTTCACTCGTCTGAAGTGTGAGGCGTAAGCTACATGCAACTACTAGATTTTTAATCAAGGTGCTTGGTTGCACCAATGTCATGATATTTTGTACCAAATTAGACTGATTAATAATGAAATTCAACAAAATTTCATTATTTTTGGTGCAACAAAATGGAACCTAAAGTAACAAGAAAGGGCAATGATTAAGAAAAAGGTAAGGAAAGCAATGAAACTGATTTACTATTGCTTTTTATCTTATTTTACTAAAAGCATTAAAAAGGCTAATTAACTTTGATTATTAGTTTTTTGAAATATGACGAATTTTATTAGAAAACTCGCGAGACGCAAGAAAAGGAAACAAGAGCAAGACCAAAGCAAAACACCCAGCAGAAGACAGCCTAGGCTGACTTTACAAAGATAGCCCAATCCCCCAACAGGACTTCAATCCTCGAGATCACCTCCATAACCTCTAATGTACGGTTTTCAAAGCAGTGCTGATTCCTAGCTCCCCAAATAGACTACATCACTGCCATAAGTGTGAGTCTCCACTTGGCTTTTCCGGACCCACCAACACCGCCATCGTGCCAAGCTCAAAGCAACTCCTCGGCGCACCTCGGCATCACCCAACCCATATCGAAGAAAGCAAGAAGTGACTCCACAACTTAGTCGCGAAGGAGCAATGGGTGAAAAGGTGGTCAATGGACTCTCCATTCTCCATACGCATCAGGAAAATATTAGGAAGAATGATTGCCCTTCTCTAAAGACTATCAATGGTGAGAATTCTTTTCCTTCCCACTAACCACACAAATGCAGACACGTGAGGAGGAGCTCCGTAGGACCACCGACGGAACGAAGGTGACGGATAATCAGGATTGAAAACCCCAATCACACTAACAAGCAACTTAACCGAAAATGCGCCATTGGAACTCTTAACCTAAATCATTGAGTCCTCTTTGATTGGAAATGGATAAATGTAACAAATCATCAAAAACATCATGTGAGCTACATAGCATGAAGCATAGTTACGTAGCGATTAGCATGTGCAGCTGTAACTTGTAAGTTTATCTGAACTGCAAAGTGCAGACCTCTCTCTCTCTCTCTCTCTCTCTCTCTCTCTCTCTCTCTCAAAGCTTATAGATTGGAGTCCAATCTATCACATATTTGTATTTGACACACTCCAATCTAATCAAATATTGATTGGAGTCTGTCAAATACAAATTTCATTACATAATGACACCGTGTTTACATTTTGAAAGTTAAGTTTTCATCATCATCATCATAGCCTTGTCGTAACTATTTGGGGTTGGCTTTATGAATCTTATTTCACCAATCATCGAAATTCAAAACTTTTATTTTCCCTTTACCACACAAGCAGTGCGACTCCCCACTGTCAATGGCTTGGAGAGATCTCAAAGCTTATTATCCCTTTATTCATTGTTGTTTACCCTATCTTCCTATCTATTTTACCCTTTTGGTACATTTCCTGCTGCTTAAACCTTCATGTCCGTTGGAACTTAGTCCTCATGCACAGTAATACTTGCTAGCATTTCGGTTGTTTCTGCACCTATCTCACAGAACAGTTCCAGAAAATTTCTTTCCAGATCTGTTCCATGTCAGAATCGGTGGGTTGTTGATGGGGACATCACGCGCACACACGTCGCCCTCCCTACGCACATACGCACAGAGAATGAGGGCTCCACCATCGATCTGACTCGATGACGATGTCCAGGGAGGGCCTCCTAGTTAGAAGACGAAGTTTTGGTTCAAAAGTGTGGGCCCGATAGTCAAGTAAAGCCCATCATGGGATCTCATGATCGTGGCCCACTAGTCGGATTAAGTTTATATTTTAAGTTTTGTTTATTTATATTATTTAGAACATCATGAACGCTTTAGATTTCTTTGATTAATTTTTATTTTGGTTTACTTCATCCTCAAGTAATAGATTGCGCACAAGGCGCGACTTTTGGGGTGTAGGGTTTTCTTATAAATAGGCACCCCTTATAGTTATTTTGATTAATTGAAGAAATAAAAATTCTTGTGTGTTTTTTCTACTCTCTAAGTTTTGAATTGTGTAAAAATTCAAGTGGGTGCGAAGCCTTCCCTTTTCGAAGGGCTAACTACTGTGGTGCGAAGCCACGTCTTTCCCAATCCGCCCCTACCTTCTTCCATCCATATCTCTCACCTTCTACAATCATTCTTGCATTGAATCCACCAGTTTTTGCAGCCGTTCTTATCCCTACAACCAGTTTCTAGAATCCGGCCCTGCAGAAGAGCCAAAACTTCGGCAGAGCACTGCGCACAGACCGTACGTCGGATCGCCACGAAACTTGGAGGTTCTGAAGACCTCCCCTGGCCGACCGAGGCCAAGGAGGCCGTTTGGAGAATTGGGCCCCACTCACACGCGTGGACTTTCATCACTTTAGGTTTTCCTTCTTATTTTTTCTTTTTTTATACCTATTTTCATAAACTCTAACCCTAGATTGCATTATCCTTAATTTATTTGTCCCTTTTTCTTTCCTTGAATTGAAATTAGAGAATCCCATGGATTAGGGACTGGTTACTGTGCATGTGTGGATGATTTCTATTTCCCTTTGAGCATCTTTTGGTCCATAATTTTACTGATCCAGTCCTAGCCTGTGTAGGCCTAGACCCGCATAGATTCCCCTTACTTGAATGTTTGAACTTTTGTGTGAAATGTGAAATTTTTATGTGATTGTTTCTGAATTAGAATGATCAATTCCTGAAATCTTGGATATCGTATTTAAATTTCATGTCCTGCATCAAATTTGGTATCAGAGACTAAGGTTCTTGCAGGGGAATACATCACATATTTAGGGTTTAGTTTGTTTAAGTCCTTCATGCATCCAGTTCATCACATATAGCTATTTAAAATACCGTAGTCCCTAATATTAGTTGCTAAAATTTCTGGTAGCAAGAAGTTAGCAATTTACATTGCTATAACTTTCTGTTATTCCCTTATTTCAACAACTATATTGCTGGATTTTAGTAACTCTGCATAGTTCCCTCATATAAAGTCTCATAGGATCATTTAGTCCTATTTAGTTGCATATAGTCATCTTAGAAAGTCCTTAAGTGGAGTCAGCAAGTGTATGCCCACACGTACGGGTCGCGGTTTTAGTTTGCACCCTACACTAAACATGGAGCAACTGCAAGAAGCAGTGGCCAAGTTAACCCAGCAGGTCGATTCCTTGAGTAAGCGCTTGGAACAACGCATAGATCAATGCATTGACCAAATAAAGGCCTCCCTCGGGACAAACCCCACCATTAGGGAAGATGTCCAATCTCAGGCAGGTGGTTAGGAAGTTATACCAAGGAATGGAGGTGGCCAAGGAGTTGGTCATGGGCGCGCACCTGTGCACCCACCCCGTGAGGGGCATCATGATCAATGACCCAGATATACAACTCCTCAAGGAAGTTAGAGTAGATGCCCCTACATCTGATGACCACTTAGACCCTAAAGCCTTTTTAGATTGGTTGGCAGATATGGACCACTATTTTGAGTGGTATGACATGACGGATGCTCGTTGAGTCCGGTTCGCCAAGATAAAGCTTGTGGGCCAAGCAAAGAGGTTTTGGACGACGGTAGAGCGAAAGAAAGAAAGAGCGAGGGAACTCCCAATTAGAGTTGTACACGAGCAGAGTATGCTCGGTTACTCGCTCGACTCAACTCGAAATTACTCGACTCAACTTGACTTAGCATGAGTTAGAGCCTAGTACGGTCAGTTTTTTAAGACTCGTTTTAATTTCGAGTAGATTACGAGTAAGGCGGTACTCGATTCAATACTCATACTTGACTCGTTAAAAACACGTGCTCCCACTGGCTGAATGCCCTCAACCAAATATATAAGTTTTGTGCTTATAAAGCGAGATACACGTGTACAGGATAATGAAAATAGGCATTCCTTTTTGAAGGTTGATATTTTACGTTGGTTTGTCTTCGTTGTGATGAGTGAACTGATCTAATTTTCAAGTCAAGGCATTTAAGTAGTACGAAATACATGATGATCAGGTTGGATCTTTCACATGTGATCTAATATAGCACGTATGACCTGAAATTTCATTTGAAGATTTAGTCCCGCATGTTCAATTCAAGGCATGAAATAAAGTCCTCTGACTTCAATGAAATGACACCTATAAGTAACAGCACCACAGCTTGTGGCATCGTACCATCTTTTTCGCTGACGTGGCACTTACATACGAGATCAGTTCCATGAAATCAATAGACCTCAACATAAATGTAATTATTATAGAAAATCACTGCAATCTGATAACCAGGTGGACCATACCTGCATGTTGAGTCAGATCGTCCATGGTCAATTGATTCCATTGGCGTGGCTCACATGATAAGCATACTAACTTGATTTTTCTTCCAAGTTATCTACTCTGTGGGGCCTACTATTTTCATGGTGAAGATTACCTGAAAAGCATCCATATTGGCAAAAAATATGGTGTCGTACCAAAAGTTGTGGTACCTTGCTCGAATGTGATAGCTCTTCCTAATGGAATGGATAAGATTTCTACGTCAGTATACTCTTGCTTAATAAATGATGCTACCAGTCCATAGTATGTATGATACACTGCTTTCCCTCTATACAATGTTCGGCCTCGACTCGACTTATTTTCTGCTCGTACTTGAGCAAGTAGAGTACGAGCAGAGAGTCCATGCTCGATGGCCGAGTAGAGCTGAATACGAGTAGGACTCGAGCACTAAGAGCCGAGTAGGAGTAGGGCGATACTCAGCTCAGCTCGACTCGTGTACAGCTCTACTCCCAATAGTCGATTGAGGAGAGATGAAAGAAACACTTAAGGAGAAGTACCTTCCCTTTTCTTATCGCTTACGGTTGATCAAAGAGTGGCAGTCTCTTCGATAGGGTTTCATGAGTGTTGCAGACTATATTGAAAAGTTCAAAGAATACTTGACCCGCTGCGAGGTTGATGAGGACCCTGTACTTACACTTGCTCATTTTAAAACGGGCCTCCGTCCTGACATTAAAAGAGAATTGCTTGCCAAAGACATAAACACTATTGAATAGTTATACCAAGTAGTGTTAGATGTCGAGCAATATCTCAAAGCGTCTGTGGGAAGGCGGTTTGACTTTTGTGAGTCCAGTGCTAAGGTCAACCCCTCTGGGGCTAAACCTAACACGAGATACCAGAACAAACCTTCCAACAATTTTCAGCCTAGACCCAAGGATGATAAGGGTAAAGAGATTGCCGGGTCTAGTTCACATGGAAGTAGGGCCACTAAGTGTTTTAGGTGTCAGGGGTTTGGTCATTTTGTTCACTAGTGCGGCACGAGAGAGGGCACCAAAGTATTCTTTATTGATGGGCAAGTAGAAGTAGTGCCCCCAGAGAGTGATGGTGAAGAGGAAGACGAAGCGCAAGAGTCTGCGACCCTCGCAATTGTGCGTTGCGCTTTGGCTCAAGCCAAGAACACTGATGACTGGCGCCACAACACGATTTTCTACACATGCAAAATGTGGAGAAAAGAGCTGTAAGTTGATCGTATATAGTGGTAGTTGTGCCAATGTGGCATCGACTAGCACTGTGAGTCGTTTGGGCTTGAGTTGGAAGTCCATCCTCAACCCTATAGAGTGTCCTGGGTTGATGAAACATCCATTCCAGTATCACACCGTTGTCTTGTTCCTATTCAATTTGGATCTTATAAAGACGCGCTTTGGTGTGATGTTGTTCTCTTGGACGTTGGCCATATTATTCTGGGCAGACTGCGGCTCTACGACAAGGATGTCACCATATTTGGTTATTCAAATGTGTGTACATTCTGGTTTGAGGGCAAAAAGGTCAAGCTAAATCTTCTACCACCCAAGAGTACGACTGAAAAGGGGTCCACCACACAGAGTGGTGTGAACTGCTCAAAAGAAGTGGAGTCGAAGTCCAAGCCCAAACGTCTCCATATTCTGAATGCCAAAGACTTTGAGCAAGAAACGGAGGCGAACTCGATGGTATACGCCCTTTTAGCTAGGGAGTGTACCAGAGGCTAGTGTAGAGTTACCCACTGAGGCCATTCAAGTAGTGCATAAGTTTTGTGATGTCTTTCCTGATGATCTACCGAATGAGCTTCCCCCTATGAGGGATATCTAGCATACCGTTGATTTAGTCCCTAGGGCGACTCTACCAAACCTCCCGCATTACAAAATGAACCCAAAAGAGCATGCGGAGTTGAAAAGGCAGATTGACGAGCTCCTAGCGAAGGGTTTCATTCAAGAGAGCATAAGCCCGTGTGCTGTGCCCACCCTTCTTACACCTAAGAAGGATGGCATATGGAAGATGTGTTGATAGTAAAGCCATCAACAAAATCACAGTAAAGTATCGATTTCCCATACTGCATCTTGATGACATGTTAGATATGATGGTCAATGCTACTATCTTCTCAAAAATTGACCTCAAGAGTGGTTATTACAAAATCCGTGTACGCCCTGGTGATGAGTAGAGGATGACGTTCAAGACAAAAGATGGGCTATATGAGTAGCTAGTTATGCCTTTTGGGCTAACTAACGCCCTAAGCATTTTCATGCATATGATGACCCAAGTGTTGAGGCCCTTCATGGGAAAATTCCTAGTCGTATACTTTGATGATGTCTTGATTTATAGCATGACCAAGGAGCAACACCTCAACTATTTAAGGCAGGTTTGTGAGATCCTTAGGACTAAGAAATTGAACGCTAACCTAAAGAAGTGTGCGTTTTTGTCTAATAGTGTGATCTTCTTAGGTTTTATTATGTCAGCTAAGGGCGTATCGATGGATCCCGAGAAGGTCAAGGTCATCGTCAATTGGCCCAAGCCCCGCAATATTCATAAGGTGCGCAGCTTTCACATCTTAGCTACCTTCTATAGGTGGTTCATTCGAGGTTTCAATTCTATTATGGCTCTCATCACGGATTGCATAAAAAAATGAGAATTTCAATGGACGAATGAAGCCTCAAAGGCCTTCATGGAGATAAAGGTCAAGATGACCGAAGCTCCAGTGACGCGACTTTTAGATTTTTCAAAAGCTTTTGAAGTCGCATGTGACGCGTCAGGAGTCGGCATAGGAGGAGTACTTAGTCAGGAATGACACCCTGTCGCCTTTTTTAGTGAGAAACTGAACAAGGCGAAACAAAGATATTCCACCTATGACAAGGAATTCTATGTGGTAGTGCAATCACTGCGCCATTGGCGTCATTACTTATTGCTGCAAGAATTCATCTTATTCTCAGATCATGAGGCCTTGAGATATCTGAACTCTCAGAAGAAATTAAACCCTAGGTATGCCAAGTGGGTTCAATTCCTTCAAGAGTACATTTTTGTGCTTAAGCACAAGGCCGGTGTAGAGAATAAGTCTGTCGACACACTGAGTCGTCGAGTCGCATTACTCAACTCCATAAGTGTTGAAGTTACGGGCCTTGAGCGCATCAAAGAAGATTATTCTGAGTGTCCGGATTTTGAAGTTGTAAATGCGTCATTGTTAGAGAGTCCGTCAGGAGCTAACAGTGAGTACTTGATTTTAGATGGATATTTGTTTAAGAATGACCGCTTGTGCATACCACACACCTCCCTCCGCGATTTTCTTGTCTGAGAGTTACATTCGGGAGGGGTCGCAGGTCATTTCGGTCGAGACAAGACCATTGCCCTAATGGATGATAGGTTTCATTGGCCAAGCCTCAAGCGAGACGTGGCCAAAATTATAGGGCAATGTCGTACTTGTCAACTGGCAAAGCAAATGAAACAAAATACAGGATTTTACACACCTTTGTCAATTCCATTCATTCCTTGGCAGAACATCAGTATGGACTTCGTGCTTGGACTTCCCAAGACTATTTGGAAACACGATTCTATATTTGTTGTCATACACTGTTTCTCTAAAATATCCCACTTCATTCCTTGTTTTAAGACCTCCAATGCATCTCATGTTGCCAAGTTGTTCTTTAGCGAGGTCATCAAACTGTGTGGGTTACCAAAAACCATAGTGTCTGACCATGACGTGCGATTCATGAGTTACTTTTGGAAGACACTATGACACATGATGAATACTAGGCTCCAATTTTCTTCTGCCTATCACCCTGAGGTGGTTAATATGAGCCTAAGGAGTTTGCTCAGATGTTTAATGCGGGAGCATACCAGGACATAAGACACCGTACTACCCATAGCCGAGTTTGCATTCAATAGTTCTGTCAATAGGTCACAGGTTATATACCCAGGAAGCCTATTGATCTTGTCCCTATGCCATTGTCCCATAGGCCATCAAAGTCTGCAGAGTCTTTTGCGCATCACATCCATTCATTGCATCAAGAAATCAGGCGAAAGATCACTACTAGTAATGAACATTACAAATTTTCTGCAAACCAACATAAACGTTTCAAAGAATTCAATATTGGGGACTGTGATGGTCCGCATCAGGCCCGAGCAGTATCCTCCGGAGGCCGTTTGCAAGTTACACGCGCGTAGCGCTGGACCCTTCAAAAATTATAAAATGAAACGGTCTCAATGCGTGTGAGGTAGATCTTCCACCTTCCATGGGAATTAGTTCAACTTTCAATGTGGAGGATCTAGTTACTTTTCAGGGGACCACTGATACTTTGTCCGGCCCTTCGCTCACCCATCCTGATTCCGCAGATTTATCGCTTGATTCATGGCCTCTTCCCGACTTTTCTTCTCAGCCTCTACCTCTCATACCTAGCCTTTACACACCCAGAGAGGAAATAGAGGATATCCTGGACCATGAGATAGTTTCAACGTCGGACAGCGGGTTTCAGAAGTACCTAGTTAAATGGAAGTCACACCCAGCTTCAGAGACTTGATCCTGACATTCTGTAGCGGTTCAGGAATTTTATTTCGCCAGTGGCGAAATCTTCGAAGCCTAGGAGAGTTGATGGGGACATCACGCGCACACACGTACGCACACCGCCCCCTAGCAAGTACGCACAGAGGAGGGCCCCACCGTCGATCTGGCTCGATGACAACATCCAGGGAAGGCCTCTTAGTCAGAAGACGGAACTTTGGTTCAAAAGAGTAGGCCCAATAGTCAAGTAAAGCCCATCATGGGATCTCATGATTGGGGCCCACTAATCGGATTAAGTTCATATTTTAGCTTTTGCTTATTTATGTTATTTAAAATATCATGAACGCTTTAAATTTCTTTAATTAGTTTTTATTTTGGTTTACTTTAGCGCCAAGTAATAGGTTGCGCACAAGGCGCGAGTTTTGGAGTATAGGGTTTTCTTATAAATAAGCGCCCCTTGTAGTTATTTTAATTGATTGAAGAAATACAAATTCCTGTGAAGCCCTCCCTTTTCGAAGGGCTAACTATTGTGGTGCGAAGCCACGCCTATCCCAATCCGCTCTTACCTTCTTCCATCCATATATCTCACCTTTAACAATCATTCTTGCTTTGAATCCACCAATTTTTGCAGCCGTTCTTATCCCTATAGCCAGTTTCCAGAATCTGGCCTTACAGGAGGACCAAAACTTCGGCGAACCACTGCGCACAGACCGTACGTCGGATCGCCACAAAACTTGGAGGTTTTGAAGACCTCCCCTGGCCGACTAGGACCAAGGAGACTGTTTGGGGAATCGGACCCCGCTTGCACGTGCGCCAGGCCCTGCCGTTGTCCGCACGCGTGGACTTTCATCACTTCAGGTTTTCCTTCTTATTTTTTCTCTTTTTATACCTATTTTCATAAACTTCAACCCTAGATTGCATTATCCTTAATTTATTTGTCCTTTTTGGTTACCCTATGGTTCCTTGAATTGAAATTAGTGAATCTCTTGGATTAGGGACTGATTACTGTGCACGTGTGGATGATTTCTATTTCCCTTTGAGCATCGTTTGGTCCATAATTTTATTGATCCAGTCCTAACCTGTGTAGGCCTGGACCTGCACAGATTCCCCTTGCTTGAATGTTTGAACTTTTGTGTGGGATGTGGAATTTTTATATGATTGTTTCTGAATTAGTATGATCTAAGCCTAAAATCTTGCATATCATATTTAAATTTCATGTCATGCATCAGTTGTGACATCGATGGACCATATCCCAGAAGGAAAAATGATCAAACGGCAGTAGCCATATGATAAATGACATGATTACAGATGCTTAACTAAAAAAAAAGCAACATTCCATAATCGATGGCCCAATACTCGCAATGATGGGTACTCAAAGTTCACCACTACGAGTTTTGGCTGATAGGCGATAGCCATCCACAACATGTCCAACTCCAACCACATCAATACACATGCTTACCATATGAATAGTGGGGATGGCACTTCATATAACTTCCATGAACTGTACGTCATAATAGTATTTCTTGTACAGATAATACACAAGCAGTTCTTTACAGGAGGGATAGAACTTAGAAGGCAATGCAGAAAGCTATGCATAAAACTGAAGTGCAGGATATGAAATCTATACCGTAATGATATCGGAGATGCCACGAACACCTTGTCGAAGTATATCATCAGCCAAATTGAATGCTTCTGTCACAGGTGTAGACTGGGAAACAGCAGTCAGCAACTTGTCATTTGGGATGACAATCAGTGTGTCAACATTGTCTCTCAAAGCTGCAATTCCTTCCTGTGCTTGAACAGCCCGCCTTCGTCCCTCAAAAGAAAAGGGGGTTGTAACAATTCCTACAGTCAGGATGCCCATCGATTTTGCAACTCCTGCAATCACTGGAGCACCACCTGTGCCAGTTCCCCCACCCATTCCAGCCTGCAAAAACATATAGGTTACATATATCAGTGTAGGTTCAGGGAATCAAAAGAATTACATTTCCCCAACTTAGATTTATTTTTTTCTAATGCATGATGATGATTTAAGAGAACGAATGGATTTTTTTTTAATAAATGATGATGATTCTAGGCAATGGAAATGTGTCACCAACATACAGAGATTGAATTACTACACCTTTGGGCAAAACATCAGCCAAGGAGTTTGCCTCTTGAAAATTGATGCAAGAGGGCATGTCAGATCCACGGTGTGGCCTCTCGCATTAAGGAATCCGAATCCAGCAGGCATCAATAGCATGGACCATCAGAAATACTTCAACATCAAGTAATCCATGTGTTTCTCTTCTTTTCTTTTTTGGTTTTTTGTTTTTTTTGTTTTTGTTTTTTGAAAGGTAATGATTTTATTGAAGAACCGCGAATGGCAGGAAAGAATCCAAAAGGAAAAAAAAAAAAAAAAAAGGAAAGCAAAATTACATCCCCAGAAGGGCAATCAGGACACAAGCATCCAAATCCTTGATGCCAACGGCCCACTCAATCACCCAATTAATTGCTTTTTGAGAGATGACCTCACTAGAAGCCGACTTGTTTTCAAAGCACCGCCTATTCCTTTCTCCCCAAATGGCCCATAGGCAATCCATATGCTTCTCGAGCATCGATTGAACCCAAACTCAACAAGAGCAAGAGAAGGGGAATCTCCTACCTCTTCTTCTTCTCTCTCTTTCTCTCTACTTAAAAGAGAATCAACTTTCATTTTTCAATTGTTCAGGAACTAAGATGAACAAGGTTGAGAACACTGACAACAGCCCCATATCTTGTTGAACCTGAAATATTGCTTCGAAGGACATTGGTCCAGTAACCCACACTAACATCTTTTTGAGTCCCCATCAATGATAACCCCTTATCTAAGGAGCCATGGATGGTCATGGTGATAAGGGGCAAATGCGGCTCTCTGGTGTGGAAAAAGGAAGTTTCAGGAAGGTTCTTGATATTGTCCTTCTATCAGCTTATTATTTGATATTCCCTCTGGGAATCAGTGTGGTCGCACTGCTCAATCTATGACACTATGGGGCCCATCCTAAGGTGGCAGCTTTCGCTTAGCTGGTGGGCAGGAAAAAAGGTGCTCACGATAGATAAACTTTAAAAGAGGGGAATGGTGATCCCAAACATTTGTATGCTGTGTTGCTGTGCATGCGGAATCAATAGATTATCTCTTCATTCATTGCCCTTTCAGTAGAGGGGTGTGACCGTGTGGGCATTCTTTCTCGAAGCCTTCCAAAAGTCATGGATGATGCCAGGTTCTATCGAAGTTCTTCTCCTAGTGTGGCGTGGGTGAGGGGAGGATGATTTGGATGCTTGCTCTCTTGGCTGGTTTTTGGGCCTTGTGGGGGAAAGGAATAAGCAGTGTTTCCGAAATAGGAGAGGGACAGTGCTGGAGGTCTTTTACCCTTCAAAAAAAAAAAAGAGTTGGAGGTTTTTTGTAGGGCCAAGTTTGATGTTTTGTGCTGGGTGGCATATTCTAAGGCCCTTCTAGGGTCTTCCTTATCCTTTTTTACTTAGCTCTTGTGGTTGCATACTGTGTTTTTTCCTTAGTGTTTCTCTTTGGCTTTCTTAATAAAAATTATCATCTTTCAAAAAGGAGCCAAGGATGGCAGCATTCAGATGCAGCCCACTTCTATAACTCCTAGTTCCATCAGTCCAAATGGAGTTCCCAATCCTGAAAGGATCAGAGGAAACAAGCTTGGTTCTACCTTAGTCATCTCTAACAATTCCCAAATGCCAGAGCCTCCAAATTGAGCTTCCACCACCCTGCTGGAGGTGGAAACCTGGCAATTTTTTTGGCAGATTCCAATAGTCACTCTAACACTTCACACCCTCTTCTATCAAGTTCATTGACAGAAATACACTTACAACTTTTTCATCACTCAACCCCGATCCATAAGTATAATTTAAATTATCTTCTTCAAGGTATATGTGGACGGGCGAGGACATATCTTCAAAGAATCATTCATTATGTTCTTTCTGGATACTCCAGAGAATAACCGTATCTCCAAAGAATCTACCTCTAGCCTAAAAAAGGACCATCCCCCCACCTTTCAAGAGACCCGACACTGACCTCCGCCAAACCAACAACCAAAAAGGTTAAAGAAGTGTCAAATATCATGATCCATTATGTAACGCAGGAAGCGGTGCTCAACTGTCACTTCATCATCCAGTGCAGAAAACACACATTTGGAAGTGCCAAGTTGTGTTCAACTGCTACTTCATATTTGGGTTACTGTTGCTTCACCTTGTCAATCTAACTCACACTAGTGAGATGTGCTTGTCCTTTGACTACGACACTCTCAACTCAGTTTTCTAAAAAATTATATAATGATAAGCAACAATGAGCACTAAAAATTCAGTCAGATTGATGTGAATACACGGTTTTTTAACTGATTTAAACAAAGCTAGTTTCTACACAATAATACACCACAAACATACTCTCAAATATCACAATAAAGAATACTTTTGAATATTTTGCAAATCACCAACCCTCTTAAGGACTATCTTGGAAACAAAATTTCACAAATAAATTAGCATGTTCCCTGTTTTTTTCTTTTCTGAAATAGTTTGGATTTTGTACCCCTGATTGGTATGAAATAAGGGTTAATTCAAACCTATAAAGTGCAATTCAGGTAACCGTTTGGTAGTAGATGACTGATCATATTGACCTCTTCCAAGTTGGACAAGTCACCTCAACAATGAATCGATTTTTATCCAACATTTAACATTCAATTAAATGAGGTTTCCCATGATTATCATGGCGTCAAAACTATGCCCTGAGGCATCTCAAGGTCCCATAACTTCTTCATATGACCTGAGCTTGAGTGTTGCAAAAAAAAAAAAAACCTGATCCACAATAATATGAAAAAGAATATTCAAGCAGTCCAAGTGAATAGCTACAAGAACAGAGAAACTATAAATCAAACTGTAATAAAAATAAATAAATAAAATTCAATATGCACCAAACATTAGAATTAAGATGAGAACTTATAGGATCCTAATACATCATGAAGTGTCATGATGTGCCAGTTGGTGCAGGGGGGGCTCACGGCCACATGATCCAAACCATTGAGCTGATGGGTCCCACCGTGGATGGGGAATGCCCAAACAATGTCCTAAGTTGGAATATCCTACACTTTGATCACTGGCCCACGAATAGACAGTTAAATAAATGCAATAATGGTCCAGGCAAAAAGGCCAGATATTGGATTGCTAGGATCTTCCAATCTGAAAGATCTTACAGGTGTTCACCAATTGGAAGGCCCATCAAGTCAGTGGTGCTGGCCACATAACGAAGGACCCCATACCAACTGGACATAGCAGGAGAAATCCACATTTTGATCAATCAGGACCCTGTAATTTCTCAATGAAGATGGGAAATTGAATGGGATGAATGGGAGCTTACTGTCACAAAAACCATATCGGCACCATAAACAGCCTCCTCTATTAACTCTTTGCTTTCCTTGGCAGCATTCATGCCAATATCAGGGTTCCCACCAGCACCGAGACCTCTAGTTAACTCTTGGCCAATTTGCAAACGATTGTCAGGAAACACAGGTGACATCCTCATTGCCTGTACATCTGTGTTAACTATCCAAAACTCAACACCCTTCATGGAACTCTCTATCATCCTATTGACAGCATTGGAGCCACCACCACCAACACCGATAACTTTGATTTTGGCCTCATTGTAATTATTTGGAACAGACGAGTCACTCAAGTTCTCGGTGATACTGCGGTCTGAGCTCTCCTTTCTCGGATTAATAACCATGTCATTCCCCTCTCCCCGGAGCATAGAAACTTCCGGGTGCAAATTCAAGAAAGGATCTTTATTATGATGACGGCTGACACTGTGAGAATTTGCAGAATAACTAAAACGCTGAGAACTTGAAACGATTTTATGCCTGACACCATCGACCATTCTCAGAGAGTTAACTCTGCCCGCTCGATTCTCCTCTACGACCCGCCCTCCAGAAACAGCCAAGACCCCGACTGAATTCCGGCTGTCGGATGGAGTGGTGAAACATGGTGCATATGTCGACATCTTTACATAAGACCAAAATCTCACTGATTTCTAAAATGATAGGATTTTTTATCACCTCAAAAGATGCTCAAATGTCTATAATTCCATCAGAAACCTTTCTTTCGAGACTTACACATGGAAACAAAACAACCCAACAGCACCCTACAATTACAAAAGAAACAAAAAATGTTAGAAATCTCATGCGTAACACAGTTGATGTTCAAATCATTAAAATCATCCAAACAATCCACAAAGCAAACCATAAGAAAAACCCACACTCAATGCAACAAAAAACAGACATAGACATTACAGGCACAATCCTAATCCAAATGAAATGCAGGAGAGAGGGAGGGAGGGAAAGGTATATTCAAATGAAATCTACTTTAAAAAAAAAAAAATGAAATGAATTCTACTACATGAAAAAAAAAAAAACCGACCTCTACTAGAATGCATAATCATCACTAAAACATCAAAACTGTAGAATGGTAAAAGAAAAGGACCGTAAAAAATCAAGCAAGGTAAATTGAAGAGTTCCATAATGCAACAAAATAAGCAACACATAACACATCTAGAACGCGCTTAAAAGAAATGCCAAAATCCCAATGACACAAGTCAAAACCACATTTAATGCAAAAACTTGAAATACATTCAAATGAGTCTGAAGATGGATAAAATAAAATAAGAAGGAGCCTCAAATCATAATTACATGGATCAAACCACATTCAGCCCAAAAGAGGAAAAAATACATTCTAATGAAATATAGTGTATGATTTCAAGTTTGAACAAAAAATCACAACAAAAAAAAAAAAAAAAAAAAAAAAAAAAAAAACCCAAATCATTACTGCTAGAAGGGGAAAAAAAAACACATCCAATGCAATATAAATAAATAAATAACTAAATAGTCCAAATAAAGTTATGAATTCACAGTTTGATGGGGGGGGGGGGGGGGGGGAACAGTAGAATTCCCAGCATAGTGGCAAGCTGTAAAACTTTCCTTTGCAAAGGTATAACACTTGAAGACAGGAGGTAAAAAATTTATCAGAAATTTGTCAGCAAGAATAGCTCGGGAACACGTCAAGTATTCTCACGCCCGAATCTATACTACTATACTATGTACTAGTTTGAGATTCCTTCATATAATCTTGTTTCCTATAACCCTTGATAAAGGAAAGTTTTACAGCTTTCCGTTATCAAACTAGTACAATGTATAGTAGAATAGATTAGGGCCCACGCCCTAATTTATACTACAATACAACGTACTAGTTTGAGATTCCTTCATATAATCTTGTTTCCTATACCCTTCTATGTATATAAAACCAAAGAGCAGAGGTTCCTCGTTTCAGCTGATTGGGAAAAATTCTAATAGTGACCCGGCATGGTTTAGTCCATCCAGTCTCATATCATGCTCCATTGTCTTGGAATTTTGCATGGAATCATGGTTGGCTTGAAAGGAAGATTCTATTGCTAATAAGGACTGGTGGAGCTCTCTCAAGTTGGAACTAGGAAGCTGAGGCTGGCCATAGATTAATGATAAAGCTCGAGAAGCTCAAAAAGTTGATTGAATGGTGAAACTATCAAACAAATGAGCCAATATCTATAGCCAACCACCAGAATACAAAAAGACAATTGATGCTAGGCACCCGCCCGATGCTCGGAGGCACCAACAACACTTCGTCACATTGAGCAGCTGGGGGGGATTTGTTGACACGTGAATTTTGCAACTAAGCCAACGTGTGCCTCAATGCATCAACAGGCACCATTGCATCACACCAATACAACTCCAGCAACATTGCACATGTCGCCACGAGAAGCGGTTACACCACATCATAAACCAGCACAGAGACATGAGCACTAAAAATCCGTCATGAGTGCGCCCACGCTCCCTTCTTTGGATAAGGTGAGCTTTAATATGCCTAAACCTTCCACCCATCCCTTAGGGGAAGCCCTGAGCCATGTGTTGGAGCACACATGAGGAAAGAAGCCTTGCGCCAACAGGTCAAGTTCCAACTAGCACCATGTGTTTCTGATCAAGCTCCACACCCACACGTAGGAATGCCAGAAAGACAACTATGGGCGCAAACAGCTTGCAAGCAGCCTGTACAGCCATGCATTAAATCCAACGCATGCCTCCCTCATATGGTTGGCACCGGGTGCAGGGTGCCTTACAGTGGTGTGCGGTAACAGCCATTATAGCCCATTACGTAAAGGTAATGGTAGCAACTGTTACACGTTACGAGGTCGTAACGACCATTATGAAAAAATGACCCATAACCGCCGTTACGACCCCCGTAAATACCGAAGCAGCCCCATAATGATCTGTTATGGGGCAGATACAGGTTTTTCATTTTGTTTTCAATAACAGAAGAGACCGTAACAGCCATTACATATCATAAAAGTAATGGTAGTGGCTGTTACAACCATCGTTACCATTACAAAATTCCTTGTTTATCACCTTGTAGTGAGAATTAGAGGGCCATCCCTCTCCTTGACTATACCACATGAGTCCCCACGACATTGTTAATACCACATTTCATGTACGCCCACGGCTATCACAACCATCCTGATTCAGACGCTCTAAAGACGAAGAACCAAATACCAATGAACATCTAAAGCCATGCTATAGGACAATCTGCTTTGTTTTTACCTTCTAATCAAGAGTTTACCCCATATATGTAATTAAGGGTCCGTGCTAGACCATGGCCTGAAATGTTTTTAAAAAAAATAATAAAAAAAAAACCTTGAACATTAATGAAAGCCACCTAGTCTGACTTTTTTGGGAATGTGATGAGTAGCCACTTGCATTCATAGACAAATAGAGGCAAAACATCCGACAAATTCTCAAGAACAACAACAATCCCTTCAATGCGACCAAGACATTCAAGGGTCCATACTAATCCATTCCTTTTTCACACCTCGCTAGCTAATCGACTAGCTAACAACATTACCTCTCATGGTCAACCCACGACACCAACCACGGGCCACGGCTAAATGAGATGTCTAATGCCCTACGAACAACGAAGAGGTCAATACACTATCCCTCAGACGGTCAATTCCGCTTCCAGCACAACAAGCATGCCATCAAAATGTCCTAGACATAGCTCCCCAACAAACAAATGCATCATTACTCACGATACAATTTTTACACCAACATCAACCTATCCTCATATACACTATCCTAATACAATTTTTACACCAACATCAACCTATCCTCATATGCACTCACGATACAATTTTTACACCAACATCAACCTATCCTCATATTTTGTGCCATTTTCAGCTTTCATTTGCATGCAATCGAGAGTGTCTTACATATTCTCCTTCCTCGAACAACTTTACTTTAATTCTAGATTGATGTCTAGGACAGTGAAAAGAACAATGTCCCAACTACCCACACTTAAAGCATGTGAAAGAAGTGTTGTTTTTCCCTGTTTTGGACGCACTAGCCCCTCATCCATAACCACCTCTCCACGGGTGGAGGTTTGGATTCATTGTTGGACGTTGGCCCATTGTCCCTCGACTTGTGGAAGGCCATGTGTTTTCCTTATGTGGGAAGTTAGCATGTCACCCCGTCATTGAGGACAAACCCCGTAAGGCACCAAATTGTCTCACAAGTCCCCAATTAATTATCTCATCAGCTTTTAGCCAAAGTGCACCTTCATAATGTCCGGGTTAAGACCACTGAGATATCTTGAAATCTTTTTATTATACTAACGAAACCCTGCCCATGGTATGAATGTATGAAACTCCGTAATGTATTCATTTACCAATTTGTTCCCTTAACATATGTTTTGGGTAAAAATGAACTAGTCAGAGAGATAAGGTCAGCTCGAATATATGTGCACGTCACGTGGTCGGCTAGCATCAGTCACGACCAAGGAGCTCTTCATCAGCCAAATAGTAGTAGTAATCCACTGCGAAGAGATTTTCCTACCTGATGGCTTCGTCCGCCGGAAGATGAAGTACCTCCGATTCCTTCAAAAGAAGACGAACATCGAGCCCTCTCATGGTCCCATCCATTTCTGTGCTCCTGCTAAGATCCTCTAAGGGCCATCCGAGGCATAATCCCGCACAAGGCCAAACGCGGGGCTGCGCAACTCGAAGCTTATGAGGGAGTCTCTACACCATACGATAAGATGAAGAAGATGGTCATCCTTGATGCCTTCAAGACACCATTAAGGTCCCAAAGGAAGGAAGCCCGGCTCTGCTGCTCGGACATTTGGCCACAACCCAAAAATTCGACAAGAGGCCGAAGATATATTGAAAGAAGAATCGACCATAGTCTAACGAGCACCCAGCTCGGGGAGGTCGTCGTCAAAATGGCCATATGTTTAAATTTTGAGGTCAGCTCGAATGGTCGACCTCGGCCACCAACCTCATATGTTTTTGGATCTCGACCATTCGGCCTTATCATTACCAAGGATCTCGGGAAACGGTTGTGAAATGGCTGCTAAAAGCACGTCTATTATTTAGAGAGCGTTTCTATCCACGTAACCGACTCTTGGCCTATAAATAGAGGTTGCATCTACAATGAAAGTTACGTCCCAGTTACCCCTAAAACCTACTAGACCCAGATCCCTCAAGATTTCTAACTTAGGCATCGTAGGGTCCCCCTGCCATAGCCAAGGTCTCCTTTGTCATTTTTTGTGTTGCAGGTACTCAAAGGTCTCGTTAGGGTTAACCGGATTTCTGCATCAACAACATATATTGTGACATCTTTGGTGGAGGTTACAGGTAAGAATTTCCTTTTTAACTTCTTTTTCATTTTTTTTCTCAAGAATTTGCGCTCCTTACATTAATGGAATCATTTGGCTTGGAGATTGTCCTGCCATGCTAATGCGTAAAGTGCAAAACTTCTACTCACTTAACCTTCCGATTCTCCACAATTTCCTTCTATTCATACACCTTTGCCATCTTGCTCAACCAATTGAAGAAATCATCAACATGCAAACAACCACGGAATTTCGGAATTTATATCTTAATTATGGGCTCTCCATCACATTCCAACAACCGAAGGATTCAATTGGTATCTTCACAAGCCAGGGCGCCCGTTGTTGGTTAGGAAGTTGGTGGGGACCTTCCCTTACATGTCCACGTTCTCCAGCTTCGGTCTCCAAATTCCCTCCACGCCAAATCTCTCCGACTTGGTTAGTGAGATTGCCTACCATATGCGCGAGTTGACATCCTCACTCTGTGTGTCCACAGATCAATTTACTTGTGGAAACTCTCCCTTCGAAGCTATTAGGAGGTGACGTAGAGTCGAATATCCCCCAAAGATCACCCTCTCTGATACGAAAATAATGCAACTCAGTTATCGATTCAATGAGATCTCCATACCCGAATCTCAAAGAAATAGACCAGAGTACACACACAAGAAATTTGAGTAGAGAGGGAGAAATAACTTTATTAATATCAAACTTCTTCTCTTACAATACTTACACAAACTCGCAAATTAGAAAACGTGGAATGGCTACCTCCTACTTCCAGAAGAGCCCCAAATGAAAGTCTACGACATTAATTCAGAGTTTGATGAAAAACCCACTTCCAGAAGAGCCCCAAATCACCATTTAAATGCATCGAAGCCGTCGAATCCAAAGAAACAGAAGAAGAAGAAGAAGTACATTTGGGTAATGTAGAAAAACAAAGCTGGGGAAGGAAAAAGTACCAGTGAGAGAGTTCTGCAATGGTGGTATCTCTTCCAAGCATTTCAGATGAAGCTGATAGAGAAGATAGCAGACAATGCAGGCATTTCCAAGAGAATGGCGGTTGTTGTTTTGAGAGAAAGAGAGAGAGAGGTGGGCTCAAGGAGAAGGGAAAGGAGAGGGGGAGAGGCTTTTGGCTGCTGATGAGAAGGAATTATCTGATACGCGACACGAGGATGTGATGTGCAGTGCGGCTTTTCTTTTCTGACGAGTGGGGCCCACGAATTGCTAATCTGGACCTTCTTTTTCTTCAATCTCACATTGAAAGATCTAAAATCCAAAATTATCATGTATGAAAAACTAAATATCTTTTGATTTTTTTATCCCGTAGATAAACGGTTGAGAACAAGAAAATGTCTACTTTCCTATTCTCAGCTGAAAATGTTTGTGAAAGCTTTGATATTTTCATGGTTGGCCATTGACGTTGAATAACAGCAGAACAACGGTCTGGATTAGAGAGAAAATATTCCCAAATTATCGGAAATGGAAAGTGGAGTATAGTCGCAGAGACGCGTGACGCGAGTTGCGTAACTCCTCGTATGATTGGCCCGCCCTGAAAAACTGCGATGATCAGATACAGCGGCTGTATCGTAAGTTATGATACAGCTGCATTTATTTCCACCAACATATTACATGATAGAATATTCTATCTCAAAAAGTTTACACGAACCATAATGATTACCTTATGTGAAAATGAGGCCCATCCACTCGTTGTGTGGGGCAATCCGTACTCGTACCATCAGCCGTCCATTGATATTGACATTGTGTCCCGCTTATTTATAGATTACTCTTAGTGTCAGGTGATCACCATGTATATGGCCCACCTATTGTACGGATAGGATTTTTTAAGACTTAACACATCAGTGAGAAAAGAAATGGTTGTTTTAACTTATCGTACATCTGCTGTATCAGATGATTTCTCCTCTCCCGCTGGAAGCCGAATTATCTTACACGTGGCCCACGCATGATTCAGTGATCCAGACCAGTGGTCTGTTTCTCGCTACCGTGGATGGACGATAAATAATAAATTTCATTTTAGGACGATCTTTAAGCTTGGATGTATGGCCCACAGATTGACGGTTAAGAACAGAAATATAACATTTATCCATCGTTCAGGTGAAAAGGTTCCTACTCTAGATACTTTGCGAGCATGGTCCTGTGGGACCCAGAAGACTAACGGTCTAGATTACCAAACGACGTCTCCAGTTATCAGAATAAAAAAACTCGTGTATACTGTTCCAAGATGCGGACGCTCGTACCATACACACTATTTTGCTTGCACGTGAGGCCCGTGGACCGGTGATTTATACGGACGTTGATCCACCCTACACGGTGGATGGCCCGGAAATTCCAACGGTTGAAGACTCTGCGCTTTGATATTCGTTTTTTTTTCCTGGATGGATGTGAGCCGCTCGTTTACATCTTTAATGCCCAGTTATTAGCCACCGGTGGAAGGTTTGAGATCCTATATTTGATGGACCCCCCACCTCAATCTCGATGCGGACTTCGTGGTGTGGGGCCCACCGTTATGTACGTGTTTTATCCACGCCGTCCATCCGTTTTTACATATCATTCTATGGTTTGAGACCAAAAATGAATCATATTGAAAGCTCAAGTGTACCACACCACAGGAAACTGTGGGAATTAGATGCCTACGGTTGAAAACTTCTTGGCGCCCACGGAAGTTTCGGATCAAGCTTATATTTTTGTTGTCCCTTCTTCCGTGTCTTCGTGACCTCCCTTCTTCCATGTCTTTGTGACCTTGTGAACGGTTTGGATGACAAATGCACATCATCACTGTGGGCCATAGGATGGATTTGATGTTGAACATCATCATCCTAACTTTTTTCTGTGGGGTGGTCCACTTGATCGTTGGATATGATTATATTTTGGTCCCATCTACTAAAATGATCTGGAAAAACATATGGACGGCGTGGATGAGGCACTTACATAACGGTGGGTCCTACAGAGATTTATCATGCAATATGCGTCCTTGCACATGGGGCCCGTGGACTGGGGATCCGCCAGACTTTGATATTCGACTTTATCTCGTTGTATCTTGTATGTGAGCCGCTCGCGTACATCTTAAATGTGGACAGTGATTGCGTGGCGATCCCACCACCCAGTAGCCACGTGCCTTTAGGATCCCAGGGCCTATGGTGACGCGTGTGTTTTGTCCACGCCGTCCATCCATTTTCTTGTCGCTAATTTCAGGTCGCGAACGCGTTGCTGCTCAATTGTACACGTAGCCACGCGTGCGATGAATGCGTAATTTTGGGTGAGACTAGGTGCGGGTGGAGCTTGTTGGATTTGAATTAAATTGGTTGCTTATGATCCAAGCGTAGAATCAGTGGAATTAGGATTAAGATGCGTGAAGGTTGGCATGATCGATGCTTGTTACTATGATAAATCCATGAGAAGGAGAATGTTGTTTTGAATGAATCTTTTCACCTTGTAGATAAGATTTTTTTTCTTTCAATGGTAATAGTTTGATTGTGTTTTTAATAAGATAATAAAAGATGAACAAATTAAAAATAAATACTAAATTATTGATTATTAATTAGAGTATTAAGAAAGTGCATAGGCAAAATAAAACAAAACGCAGAAGATGTTACCAATAATAGTCTATGCTGTAAAAATAATTGTATGAAAGTCGTAAAGTGAGATCAACACGAAGTGATCGAGGATATATCAAGTAAGAACTTAGTAAGATGGGGATCTAGTTACAAAATCGTGGATATTTAAACTAATTTGTTGGCGTATTATAGCAATGAGTTGAACAGTGACAAAACTAAGCTAAGAACTAATGACTTTGGACTTCTTGTAGCATGGGGCTAGACGAAAGTGAAATAAGCTAAGCTAAGAAATTAAACTAATATGTGTCCATAAGAACAAAAGAAGTAAGCAATGTAGAGCTAAAAGAGTGTGACTATATTAGCGTGTGGCCTTCTTCACATGTTACTCTTATAAGATTCTAAGAGGTGGTGGCCACAAATAAGATCCCGTTACTTGCGCATGCTGATGGGATTTCCTCCTAGGCTCGACCGGTCGTAAGCCTCACTCGACTGGTCGAGGGTGGTGCTTGACCAGTCGAGCCCTAACTCGACTCAAAGTCCAGCGACTTTGAGTTTATTTTTCTCGTAGTGCTCAACCGATCGAGTGGACCGCTCGACCACTCGAGGACACTGCTTGACCAGTCAAGATTGTGCAGATTTAAGTCCAATTTTTTGCGGGATGCGGAATTTTGAGGCGACTTTCTCAAAGGTGCGAAAGAGAGTTTCCTAAATTATAAATAGGAGGTTCCTAGGATTTTTTAGGTAATGCAAGAGGGTTTCCTAAAGCTTTGCAAGGGTTTGCCAAAGGTTTTAGGGCTATCAAAGGTGAGAGAGAGAGAGAGAGAGAAGAGAGAGAGGAAGTTTGTGGAAGAGAGTTGACGTCTCAGCGCTTTTACGTTCTCATGATCAGTGAGATCTCTCCATTTTCTTTTTATTATTTTATTATTTATCCACTCCTACGTGAGTGAAGAAGGTTTGATCCAAGCGGTGTGTGCTTGTGATCGATTATAACGTTCTACTTAATAGTGAATTATTGGTTTGGACGAGGTCCCGTAGTTTTTACCTCTTTAAGGATTTTTCACGTAAAATCTCTTATGTGGTGTGGTTTATGCTTTGATTGTTTTCATTGCTTTATTATCTTATAATTCTGGCATTTTGGGAGGCTAGATCCTAAGGTTTTGTGCAAGGCCCCCAACAAAGTAGTATTAAAGCTAAGTTCATTAAACAGAGTGAGATCGGTTCTGAATTATAAAAGGTGACTTATCAAGGATGATCAACCTCAATGGTTCCAACTGGACCATATGGAAGGCTAAGATGGAGGATTTGCTTTATTGCAAGGACTTGTATTCTTCAATTTTAGACATATTAGCAAAATCGAAGGATATATCTGATGATGATTGGAAGAAATTGGCCAGAAGGCAGTGGAGTTTATTATACAATGGTTGGATGATTCTATGTTCCACTATGTGTTTATGGAGACTTTAGCCGCTAACCTATGGCTGAAACTGTAAGGCCTGTATGAGAGGAAGACAACCGACAATAAGATTTTCCTGATACGACGACTTGTGAATCTCAAGTTCAAATATGGTGGTTCTGTAGCTAAGCATATGAATGAGATCAGCAATATAGTGAACCGACTCTCCGCTATGAAGATGGTCCTGGATGATGAATTACGGGCCTTATTATTGCTTAGCTCATTGCTTGACAATTGGGAGACATTAGTGGTGTCTCTAAGTAACTCCGCACCAGACAAAAAGGTATCCATGGAACAGGTAACTAGATGTCCCTTCAATAAGGAGATAAGGAGGAAGTCTCAGGGGTCTACTCAGCAAGAGGCCCTTGTGACACAAAAACGTAGGAGAGTAGAGAAAAGAAAGGGTGAGATGGCCTGAAATAAATCAAGAGATAAGTCGAGTACCAGGAAGGATGTTGAATGTTGTAATTGTGGCAAGAAGAGTCATTATAAGCATGAATGTCATGAGAATAAGAACGACAAGAAATGAAAATGAAAGGAGAAAGAAGATGAATCAGATTCTACTGCGATCGCTTCAGATGGTGACGTTGTAGTTATTCTTTCAGCAGATCACGATGTATGTCTTACAGCTATGAGTCAGGACACCAACTGGGTGATAGAGTTGGGAGTCTCGTTTCATACAACTTCACGCAGGGATTTCTTCACAAGCTACAAGTCAGGTGACTATGGGGCGGTGAAGATAGAAAATTCTGGCATATCGAAGATCGTAGGGGTCAGTGATATTTGTGTGAGGACTGATGTAAGCTGCACATTGGTTCTTAGGAATGTGAGGCATATCCTAAACATCCACCTTAACTTGATATCGATAGGAAGGTTGGATGATATAGTTATGAAAGTCGATTTATTGGTGGGCATTGGAAGGTCATTAATGGTTCATTGATCCCAGCCAGAGAAAAGAAGTGTTGCACCCTTTGAAAGGTAAATGTCAGTTGTGCAAGGGTGGATTGAACGTAGTGGAAGATTCAGATATTGACATGTGATACATGCTTTCAGGCCACATAAGTGAGAAAGGGCTTCAGGTACTAGCGAGGAAGTGGCTCCTTCTAGACGTGACAGGTATACTTCTCAAAACCTGTCTTGATTGTTTATCAAAGAAACAGCATAGAGTTTCATTTATTAAATCTGTTTCTCATGTTAATAAAGTGCATGCATTATATTTGGTTTATTCTAATGTTTGTGGTTCTATGAGGATAAAAATCTTAGGTGCGGCATTGCATTTTGTTACTTTTATAGATGATGCATCTATGAGGGTTTGGGTTTATGCTTTGAAATCCAAGGACGAGGTCTTTGATGTGTTTAAATTGTTGCATGTTATGGTCGAGAGAGAGACAGGAAGATCATTGAAGTGCATCTACACTGACTATGGTAGTAAATAAATCGGTGACTTCCATGAGTATTATAAGTCCCTGGGTATACGGCATGAATAGACAATTCCTAAGGCCCCCCAGCATAATGGTGTAGCTGAGCGAATGAATCGCATCATTATTGAGAGAATCAAATGCATGCTATCTCATGTAAAATTGCCCAAAATGTTATGGGGAGAAGCAATGCACATGGTAGTGTATTTGATAAACAGGTCTTCATCAACCCCGTTGAATGGAGAAGTACCTGAGAATGTGTGGACTGGACAAGATCCATCGTACAGTCATTTCAGGATATTTAGATATAGGGCATCCGTGCACGTACTAAAGGACGAGGTCTAAGCTCGATATGAAGATCAGACAGTATGTGTTATTGGGGTATAGTGATGAAAAGTTCGATTACAGATTGTAAGATCCGACCGAGAAGAAGCTTGTTAGGAACAAAGATGTGATTTTCTTTAAAAATCAATGCATTGAAGGCATTTGTAAGCCAGAGAAGAACCAACCTAATTCGGGTAAGCTAGAGGACATGAATATAGTTATTCCTCTCGTGGTGCCTGATAACGGGGGAGTACAATAAGGTGTAGAGGACGAGAGAGTTTCTATAGAAGATGAACCAGGGGAGCAGCCTCCACTTGATCCACCTGTTGAGCCACAGGTGAAGAGGTTATATAGGGACAGACAATCGTTCAAGAGGTACTCGCCGCATAAGTACATTATGCTCACTGATGGGAAAGAGCCAGAAGATTATTCCGAGGCCTTAGCCGACAAGCATAAGGGAGAGTGGTTGAAAGCTATGCAAGAGAAGATGAGATCCTTGCATAAGAACCACACTTATGATATAGTGAAACTGCTTAAGGGAAAGAAATCTTTGAGTAACAAGTGAGTGTTCAAAAAGAAGATTGATCAGAAGAATTCACATATGAGGTTCAAGGTCAGACTTGTAATGAAAGGGAGGTCAGACTTGTAGTGAAAGGGTTTAGTCAGAGGAAAGGCATAGACTTCGAGGAGATATTCTCACCAGTGGTAAGATGACATCTATACGGGTGTTGCTTGGGTTGACGACTAACATGGTCTGGATATAAAGCAGTTAGATGTTAAAACTGTCTTTCTCCATAGTGACCTGGAAGAAGAAATCTACATGCACCAACCAGAGGAGTTCGAAGTCAAGGGCAAAGAGCATATGGTGTGTAGGCCGAAGAAGAGCTTATATGGGTTGAAACAAGCTCCATGACAATGGTACAAGAAGTTCGACTCGTTTATGTTGAAGCATGGGTATGACAGAACAGAGTCGGACTACTGTGTGTTTACACGCAAATTCTCAGATGGTGATTTCTTAATTTTCTTGTTATATATTGATGACATGCTCATCATGGGAAATGACATCAAGAAGATCGACAAGCTAAAACAGGAGTTGGATAAGTCATTTATGATGAAAGACTTGAGCCTGACTAAACATATCCTATGAATGGAGATAACCCGTGACAGAAGGAGCACAGAGCTTTAACTATCACAAGAGCGGTATATTGAGAAAGTCCTATAGTGGTTCAATATGAATGCAGCGAAGCCGGTTAGTACTCCACTGGATGGTCACTTCAGATTGAGTGACAGACAGTGTCCTAATACGAAGGCAGAGGTGAATGAGATGCAGAAGATACCTTATGCATCAGTAGTAGGAAGCTTGATGTATGCTATGGTGTGTACATGCCCAGACATAGCATATGCGGTTAGTGTTGTCAGCCGATATCTTTCAATCCTATCAAAGAGCATTGGGCATCGGTGAAATGAATACTACAGTATCTAAGAGGCTCATCTAGGTTGAGCTCATATTATAATGACGAAAAACCTGTGTTAGAGGGCTACACAAATACAGATATGGCAGGCGACATAAACTCCAGGAAGTCTACATTAGAGTTCATATTCACGTTTGTAGGGGAGCGGTCTCTTTGCAGAGCGAGCTACAGAAGGTCGTAGCATTGTCGACAACAGAGGCCGAGTACATTACAGTCACAGAAGCATGTAAAGAGATACTTTGGATGAATAAGTTCATACAGGAACTTAGCCTAGAGCAGGAGCAGTACGTGGTCTATTGCGATAATCAAAGTGCTATACGCTTGAGCAAGAATCCAAGTCAGCATTCCAAGTTGAAGCACATAAAGATTCGGTATCACTGGATCAGGGATACTTTGGAACAGAAAGTGTTACAGCTTAAGAAGGCCCACACAGATGATAATGGGTTAGACATGATAACCATGGCTTTGCTCAAAGGCAAGTTTGAGGTTTTTAGAAACCTGTCTGGCTTAAAGAAGGTAAATCCCTCCTGGGTCGAAAAGGAGGAGTTTTGATGGGATTTCCTCTCAGGCTTGACCGGCCGTGAGCCTCACTCAACCGGTCGAGGGTGGTGTTCAACCAGTCGAGCCCTGACTCGACTAAAGTCCAACGACTTTGGGTTTATTTTTCTCGTGGTGCTCGACTAGTCAAGGGAGGTGCTCGACCGGTCGAGAACACTGCTCGACCAGTCGAGGTTACGTAGATTTGAGTCCCATTTTGTGCGGGAAGCGAAATTTTGAGGCGATTTTTTTCAAGGGTGCGAAAGAGAGTTTTCTAAACTATAAATAGGAGGTCCCTAGGGTTTTCTAAGTAATGTAAGAGGGTTTTCTAAAACTTTGTAAGGGTTTGCCAAAGTGTTTAGGGCTATCAAAGGTGAGAGGGAGTGAGAGAGAAAGGAAGCTTGTGGAAGGGAGTCGACGTCTCAGCGCTTTTACAACCTTATGATCGGTGAGATCTCTCCATTTTCTTTTTATTCTTTTATTATTTATCCACTCCTGTGTGAGTGAAGAAGGTTTGATCCAAGTGGTGTGTGCTTATGATCGGTTGTAACGTTCTACTTGATGGTGGATTGTTAATCTAGACGAGGTCCTGCGGTTTTTACCTCTTTGAGAGTTTTCCATGTAAAATCTCTTGTGTCGTGTGGCTTATGCTTTGATTGTTTTCATTGCTTCATTATCCCATAATTCTGGTGCTTTGGGAGGCTAGATCCTAAGGTTTTGTGCAAGGTCCCCAACACATGTGTCTTTCAATTTCACAGTGGTTGTATCCTACTTGGATTTGGTGTCATTACTATATTATTTCATTATAAAAGATCTGCTTATATTTTTAGATGGTTGCCCATTGTTTGCTTTAAGTTTCTTATGGCTTTTAAAAAGATCTCGAATGTTCTCTCAGAGAGTTTTCTTTTTTAGTAGAAATATTGGGACGGTCTTGTGTGAACGCTGGATCTCAAGGATTGTCGGGCTTTTTCAGGTTATTTACTTGTGTGGTTATGGTTGGACTTGGGGTGTTAGATATTTGACTTAGAGTTGGCACCAGCCAATAAACTCATATTTTTATAGCCGACTAGTGTAAGACCCGTATCTTAAACCGTACCGTTCTGTAGACTTCCGCGGTCTTTCCGGTCGAATTCTGTCAACCTTCGACCCTTAACCAATATTTGCACGCGACCCTGATTCGTATGCCATCAACCTGTATCGACTCAACCCAAGGCCTTTACCATAGCGACCGCGCCGTCGCTGCGGTTTCAATGCCGTGACTCACGCGCCGAGGCGATACCCTGGTCAGGAAATGTGGGCCAACGTTCGGTGTGAAAAAAATGTCGTGCATTGTGAAATCTAAAAGAATCTCTATCCAATGTCCCATCAATCAATCCCATCTCATGTCAAGTACACATCACTTTTCACTCTTCCCCAAACAACCCCAAAGTCAACTTTCTCTTACACCCAAGTACACCTATCACCCATGTCATGCCCCAAACTCGAAAATCGGGCTCACAAAATTCTCGACCGCCTAATCCGGCGCCAACAGCCTCGTTAGAACCCCATTCTCGGCTCCTAGCGCCCATTCACCAGGTTCCGATCCTGGGATGCTCCAAGGAGGATTTTTAACGTCAGTTTGATTCGTAATAAACATAACCAAAGGCATAACCCACAAACAACAACCAAGAACTCTATTACATTTCCACTATGATCAAAACCTTTACAAGTACAATGAGTATAAAGGAAAATACAATGGTAAAGAACAAAAACTCCAAAATGATCTGCAAAGTGCTCCTGCCTCAACGCTGCTGCGCCCCAACGTCACCTGCACGCAACGGTCGTGCATAAGCTTATAGAAAGCTTAGAGGGTGGTGGAAGTGTGTGCGCAGGATAGTAATATGATCATGTAATATCAGAGTAATGCGGAATATGCAGATGGATCCATGAAAACCATTAGTTGTACCAAAGCTATGCGATGCAAGACATGAATGATATCGGTCATCCCAAGGCCATGCGATGTGAAATGCAACTCAAGAATACAGATCCTTATCTATGTCCACACATCAATACAGCTCAAATCTGAGATATCACCGGGGTCTAGTACACTCTAAACTAGATCACCGTCTCATTGCGCGCAATAAGGTAAGTGGAAGAGACCTCACTATCTGTCTGCCAATATCGGGCTCGACTCGTCGATAGCGGACCCATTCCTCGAGCTGGTCAGACTCAGCCTAGCATTGCCCCCTACACTCGGGCGGGTAAGGCTGCACCCTTCCAACCGACCACGACACAGTGGAGAGCGCAACCATCTGGTACTCGGCACTCAACGCTCATCTACCCACTCGGTCTAGACGTTGGAGCAACCTCTTGGTGTCATAAGGGTTTAGGGACTTTCACTCAGGGATATCTATAGCACCCCATGTAGAACGAGATTTTCAGTATCCAATCCTGCCAACCACGATCTGTCTGTGGAGGTTACGATCCTGATGTCGCTAGGGCGTACAGTAACCATATCACACAATGCGAAATGCATGAATCACGCTATCCAGTCATGCAGTAATTTCTGCGCGTATCGTGTGCTCATGTAGGGCAATACCACCTAACCGGGAGCCTATAAACAATCTATCCAAAGGCATATGCTATGATCAGTCACCTCTTATATCAAGCATACATATGATGCGTATGATCATGCGTCATAGGACTATACTAAACATGTAATGAAATATACATACAACGCAGGTGACCTAGACGGCCGACACACAACAAGTACTGCCTATCAATGGGCCCTATAGAGAGTCATAATGTGGACATCCAACCAATATTACACTCACAATGTGGACGTTAACCAACATTGCCCCCAAGGAGTAGCCCGCAATGGATATCATTACATGAACCAGGTAGGGATCACACATTGCAATGGGCCTTAGGTATATTCCATTGAGCCTTAAATACATCAAATGGGCCATATCATATGGGCCTTTCATTCATCAAGTGGGCCACATCAATGGGCCGCACCAATGGGCCTTATGCGCATTGCAATGGGTCATAACCTGTGAGCCTTAGATTGCATCAAATGGGCCTAATCTCATGGGTCTTATATGTGGCAAATGAGCTACGCCAATTGGTCCCCATATGTACATCAAATGGGCCTCAACCCATAGGCCCTAGTACATCTCAATGGGCCTTAACCCATGGGCCCCTAAAATAACAAATGGGCCTAATCCTGTGGACCTCGACCCATGGGCCTTAGAATACATTAAATGGCCTAATTTCATGGGCCTTAGATTCACATCAAAGTGGGCCTCCACCATGGGCCACAAGTACATTGAATGGGCCTCATAACATGGGCCTTGCATCCACATCCAAGTGGGTCCCAATGGACTACCACATATAAATCAAGATGGGCCTCATCCACATACCAAGGTGGGGTCCACTTGAACTATGGATCTAGCTCATTTACCCCACGTCCTAAAATGATCTCACCGGTGGTTGGATGATTTGGATACAACACATGCACCATGGTGGGTCACACGTAGGGCCCTCCATCATGTATATATGATAATATATATATATATATATATATATATATATATATATATATATATATATATATTATAGTATAATATATAATATATATAATATAATATATATACATATATAATATACCAAACTCCTAAGGAGTGGGACCCACAGAACCTGATGTCATCATATGATAGTGGGCCCCACCATCAAAATAGACATATAACGGCATCAAGTAAAACACGTACATCGTGCATGGCCATCACCAAATTGGATGTACGGCTGGCGTAAACCACATACATCATGTGGGCCAGCACTGCCTGATAAAGAACAGAAAGAGAGACATATAGGGAGAGAGGTATAGAGAAAGAGAGATATAGAGAGAGAGAGAGAGCAGCACGTGGCTGCCTCTCCTCTACTCTTTTCCTTTACTTTTTCTTTTTTTTTCATTCCTTCCTGACACAGAAGAGGTGGGTCCCACGTAGGGCCCACCACCATAACATACATATATAATATAATATATATATATATAATATAATAATATATATATATTACATAAGAAAAACGTCCAGGTCGTGGCCTGGACGGTCACGTACATCAGAGTTGGGCCCCACACATGGGGTGTGTCCCACCGTCAGATGGACGGTGGACCCAATACATGTATCACGGTGGGGTCATTGCAAACAAGTGGACGGCGTGGATGGGTCCCCTAGACCCGACCGTCAATTACACACCCATGTCAGTACACACACTCATGTTAGCCACCCCAAGGGATCGATACCACGACCTCAAGTGTTGAAACGAGGTACCTCCACTCAGTCTGCCAACTGGGCTATGGACCTGGGAGTGAAAATGGGCCCCACACGGACGGTGGGTCCCACCATCCAAGTGTAATGGACGGTCAGGATAAAACACGTTCATCATGGTGTGGCCTGCCCAACAGGATGGACGGTGTAGGTGGGTCCCATGGACCCACTGTATACTGCACAGTTAGCCACCTTCACAGGGAGTTGATGCCAAGACCTTTGGGTTGTAACGAGGTATCTTTCACTTAGTTGCGGGTTGGGCTATGGATCTAGGTGTCAGGGAGGGCCCCACACGTGAGGGTGGGTCCCACCATCTAAGGATGGTGGACACCACACGTGCAAGGTGATGTGGGTCACGCCAAAAGGATGGGCGGTGTGGATGTCATGTAAACATCATGGTGTGTCCCATATGGATGGGGTCCACCGATAGATGGCTTGGATGTAAAATTATGGTGGGCCACACATCTCATCATCATCATAGCAAATGAAAGGAGAGAGATAAAGAGAGAAAAAGAGACAACGGAGGTGATGGAGGGGCCCCGCCACTATGGGCCCCTCTTTGATACAAAATATACATCAAGATGGGTCCCACATACATGGACCCTTAATCAAATAAAATGAATGAAAATAAGAACCTAAGATCACCCACCGGCTTCTTCTTGCACCAAATGCTTCCTTAGCTCCTTAGCGTCGATTCCAATGGAGGAGATGAGAAATGGATGGCTAGGATGAGAGATCTTGAGATGGAGAGGTGGGCCACACTTGAAGTTTTGAAAGAGGGAGAATTCTCATACGTATGGATTTTTTTTCTCTTGCTTGGAATGGGTTTGAAAATGAGAGAGAGAGACTTCTAAAGGGAGAGAGAGAGTGATGGATGATGGAGTGATGGATGTGGTGGTGATGGGTGTAAGAACTTTTTGACTTTGGTGGCCTTTTATGTAAGAAAGACATGGGTTTGTAAGACCTTTTTGACTTTTGTGGTTACTTGGGTATGGGTGAAAGGTGATGTATACTTGACATGAGATGTGATGGGATTTGATTGATTGATGGGATTGATGTGACACCTTGTAGAGATTCTTTTAGGTTTCACAATGCGCGGCGTTTTCCTTGCACCGAACGCTGACCCACATTTCTTGACCAGGGTATCGTCTCGGCGCGCAAGTCGCGGTATCGGAACCGCTGCGATGGCGCGGTCGCTATGGTAATGGTCTTAGGTTGAGTCGACTCGGGTTGACGGTGTACGAATCATGGTCATGCGCAAATAGCAATTAAGGGTCGAAGGTTGCCGAAATTCGACCGGTAAGACCATGAAAGTCTATGGAACGGTACGGACTAAGACACGGGTCTTACAATCCATCACCCATCTCTCACCCTATCCATCACCCATCCCTCTCTCTCTTACACCTTTCTCTCTCTCATCTCTCTCCTTCATTTTCTTCCAAGCAAGAAATCGTCCATGAGAGCCCCATGAGAAAGATCTTTGTATGGCCCACTACCTATCTCCCATCTCCACCCTCCAAAACCAATCGCGACCGTTGAATCTCAACCGTTGGAGCTCACAGGTGCGTTAATGGAAGAAGAAAGTCCAAGAAGAAGGCCGATCGGTGGGTGCTTCTCTCTCTCTCTCTCTCTTTTTTTCTTCTTTTATATATATATTTCTTTTGTGTGATGATTTGACCGTGTGGCCCACTTGAATGGAACCCATCATGAAGTAAGTATTTTACCCAAACCATTTATGAGTGGGGTCCACCTTATGTGTGTTGTACTCATACCATTCATCATGTGGTGGCCCACTTGAATATAGCCCACCTTTACTTAGTAGCCCATCATGTGTTATACCCATACCATTCATCATGTTGAGCCAGAAAATGAGGTTGATCGAAGTATCTGATGAGTCATAACTTAGTAAATAGTGGTTGTAGCTACCAGTGAAGTGTGATCTGACGTGGGCCAAGCTCCACAACTCAGGTAGTAGACTGAGTGAAAGATACATTATTTCAACGCTGGACCCACCCAGCTCCACAGCTTAGGTAGTAGACGGAGTGAGAGATGCCTCATTTCAACACTGAGGTCTTGGCATCCATCCCTAGTGGGGGTGGCTATCATAGACACCCAGATCCATAGCTCAACTGGTAGGCTGAGCAGAGTTATCTCATTTCAACAGTGATCTTGACATCCATTCCTAGTAGCAGTGGCAGCAGTGAAGTGTAAACTGGCATGGGGATTATGGGACCCACCAATGTCATTCATCCATTTTGGGTGGTGCTAGTGTACCTGGACAAGTTTGAAAGGTGCAGGGCTATGAGGACAATATCTAAGCAGTGCTGGTCGTCTCTGATGTGCCATGAGCCCATGGAACTATTGTGTATGAGGATTCATGTTATGGGCAAGAGTGGCCTGACTAAAGAGTCAGCTCGGCTCGGCTCGGCCCACCTTATGTAATTGTTAAGTCAGGTCGGCTCGGCCCACCTGATGGTGTTGTTCAATCAAGTCGGCTTGGCTCAGCCCACCTGATGGTATTATTTGGTCAGGTCAGCTCGGCTCCACCTGATGCTATTGTTAAGTCAGGTCGGCTCGGCTCGGCCCACCTGATGTAATTGTTAAGTCAGGTCGGCTCGGCTCAGCCCACCTGATGTAATTGTTAAGACAGCTCGGCTCAGCCCACTTGGTGGTATTGTTCGATCAGGTCGGCTCGGCCCACCTGATGGTGTTGTTTAGTCAAGTCGGCTCGGTTCAGCCCACCTGATGGTGTTGTTCAGTCAGGTTGGCTCGGCTCGGCCCACCTGATGGCATTGTGCGGTTAGTTCCACATGTGTGTTGTTGTTCGGTTAAGTCAGCTCGACCCACCTGATGGTGTTGTTCAGTCAGGTCAGATCAGCTCAGCCCACCTGATGGTATTGTTTGGTCAGGTGGGCTCGACCCCACCTGATGCTATTGTTAAGTCAGGTCAGATCGGCTCAGCTCGGCCCACCTGGTGTTATTGTTAAGTCAAGTCGGCTCGGCTCAGCCCACCTGATGGTATTGTTCAGTTAGGTTAGCTCGGCTCAGCCCACCTGATGGTTTTGTTCAGTCAGGTCAGCTCAGCTTGGCTCACCTGATGACATTGTGCAGTTAGGTCCACCTGTGTTGTTGTTCGGTCAGGTCGGATCGGCTCGGCCCACCTGTGTGTTGTTGTTTGGCCAACTCGGCTCGGCCCCACCTGTGTGTTGTTGTTCCCCAGGTCAGGTCAGATCAGCTCGGCCCACCTGTGTATTGTTGTTCGGCCAGCTCAGCTCGGCCCCACCTGTGTGTTGTTGTTCGCCAGGTCAGCTCGGCTCAGCTCACCTGTGTTGTTGTACGGTCAGGTCGGATCGGATCAGCCCACCTGTGTGTTATTGTTTGGCTAGCTCGGCTCAGCCCACCTGTGTATTGTTGTTCGGCCAGCTCGGCTCGGCCCACCTGCGTGTTGTTGTTCGGCCAGCTCGGCTCAGCCCACCTGTGTGTTGTTGTTCACCAGGTCAGCTCGGCTCGGCTCACCTGTGTGTTGTTGTTCAGTCAGGTCAGATCGGCTCGGCCCACCTGTGTGTTGTTGTTCGGCTAACTCGGCTCGGCCCCACCTGTGTGTTGTTGTTCGCTAAGTCAGCTCGGCTCGGCTCACCTGTGTGTTGTTGTTCGGTCAGGTCGGATCGGCATGGCCCACTTATGTGTTGTTGTTCGGCCAGCTCGGCTCAGCCCACCTGTGTGTTGTTGTTCGGTCAGGTCGGCTCGGCTCACCTGTGTGTTGTTGTTCGGCCAGCTCAGCTCGGCCCACCTGTGTGCTGTTGTTCGCCAGGTCAGCTCCGCTCAACTCACCTTATGTTGTTATTCGATCAGGTCGGCTCGGCTTGGCCCACCTGATGTTGATTGTTCGGTCAGGTCGGCTCGGCTCAGCTCAGCCCACCTGATGGTGTTGTTCGGTCAGGTTAGCTTCCCCCTTATGGTATTGTTAGACCATGTAGTGTGGCCCATTTGTTGTATATATAAGGCCACATGTGAGACCCATTTTGTATCAATCATTTGACTCAGCCAAGTGATTCAACCCATTGACTCGACCAATTGTATCGGCCCATTTGATTAACCCAATTGACTTTGCCCATTTGAGTCGGCCCCTTTGACTCAGCCCATCTGTATCAGTCTATTTGATCGGCTCAATTGATTTGACTCCTTTGTACCGGCCCTTTTGATTTGGTCTATTTTGTTCGACCCGTTGATACGGCCGACGTTATGTACGTTGGCCCATGAGTGAGGTCTAATGTGATGTGTATATGCCCCATGAGTGAGGCCATGATGATGTGTTTTAAACCCTTATATAAGACCGTTGATTCATTATACGATTAACCTTATGAGCGTCATTCCTTAGGAGCAATGTGGTTAAACGTCCACATTATTGGACAATGATGGTTGGATGTCCACATTGTGACTTTTCCTTAAGCCTTGTATGAGGCCCACCTTGATGTGTATGGGGCCCGTTGTTGAGGCCCACCTTGATGTGTATGAGGCCCGTTGTTGAGGCCCACCTTAAATATATATGAGGCCCATGTTATAAGGCCCATTGTGATGTATACAAGGCCCATGGGTCATGCCCCATTGCAATGTATGTAAGGCCCAATTGGTGCGGCCTATTCGATATATTTATAAGGTCCATGTCATTAGGCCCATCATGTTGTATTGGTGACCCGTCCATTGAGGCTCACTCGTGGTATATATTTGATGCCCATGTGTAGGGCCCACCTATTGTGTATTTAAAGTCCATGGATTGTGGCCATAGTGATGTATATTAGGCCTATGTGATGTAGCCCATACTGATGTGTATTAGACCCAGGTATGTGGCCCACCCACGAAGTATATTTGAGGGCCACTTGCGATGTATTCGAGGCCCATGGGCGAGGCCCAATGTGATGTATTCGAGGCCCAGGGGCAAGGACTGATGTGATGTATATGTGGCTCATTGAGATTGTATGAGGCCTATGGGCAAGGTCCATTGTGATATGTATTAGGCCCATGAGCAGGGACCACCTGTTGTGTATATTTGGCCCTTGTGTGAGGCCATGTGCCCATTATGTGTTTGTCTCTATGTGGGCCAGTCCTTGGGGGACAATGTTGGTTAAATGTCCACATTGTCGATGTCGATTGTCAATGCCGGTTATTGATACCGATTATGAGCATGTGACTGCAGAGCATCATGATACATGCCCATACGCATCATCAGCATGTTTGTTATGAGATGTGATTGACCATTGCATATGTCATTGGGCAGGATGATATGAGACTCTTTGATAGGCGGAGGTTATCTCACATGAGCACACGACATGCGTAGGATTGATGTATGATTGGATTGTATGACTCATGCATCTTGCATTGTGTTGTGATTACTGTACGCCTTAGTGACATCAGGGTCGTAGCCTCCACAGGCATATCGTGGATGGCCAGATGGGACACCGAAAATCTGTTCGAGCATCAGGTTTCCATAGATGGCCCTAGGTAAAAATCCTTAAACACCCTCTTGGTACCAGATGACGCCCCAACGTCGGGACCGAGTGGATACATGAGCGCCCGAGTGTCGAATACCAGGAAGCCGCGTCTCCCACTATGCGATGGTCGGTTGGGAGGGGGTGTGGCCTTACCCGCCCGAGTGCAGGGGGCATTACTAGGTTGAGTTTGATCAGCTCAAGGAATGGGTCTGCTATTGACATGCCGGATAGGTATTGACAGACTATTGGCCAGGCGGATATTGAGGTTTCTTACACTCACTTGGACTGTGCAGCTAGGGAGAGCGGCAGTTCCATTTGAAGTGTAATAGACCCCGGTGATTTTCCAGAAAGGAACCATACTGATATGTGGACTTATTGATTAGGAGTTGCATGCTCATTCATTCATTCATTCACTATCCACTCGGGTTGGTGGTGCGCAACTAATTATTGTGTACCTTTGTTATGGCAAGGATTTTAGTTGGGCGCGTGACTAACCTGAGATCAAGAGTCTACTACATTGAGTCTGACTATCCAAATTTAGGTATGAGACTGGTTTAGATAGAAGTCCCTTGTGATAGACCCCATAGCCTGCAATACTACGTACTATTATCCCGACGTCACTCCGGCTTGGTCATTTCATTCGCACCGCATATTATGTTGCATCTGCAGTATTTAGTATTTTAGGTTGCCATGTTTCTGCATTGATATGACCGATAGTACTCATGTCTTGCATCGCATCGCCCTGGTACGGCTGATCGCACTCATAGACTTGTTAGTATATTTCTGCTTATTTCGATAGTTTATGATTTATGGCATTGTATCCTCGACATCTAATATTTAGCTCGCTTTGACTCCTCATTTGCATAACTAATTTTCACTGCCTACCCTGATATTGTATGACTCATGGACTTGTCAGTACTTCCGCTTACTCTGATTACTCTGATATTACTTATTTGACACTTACCTTGTACACACACTTACACCACCCTCTAAGCTTTCTATAAGCTTATGCATGATAGATGCGTGCAGGTGATGTTAGGTTGCAACAGTGTTGAGCTTGGAGCGTGCGGTGGTCTTCTGAAGCTTGATTTTCTATTTATGTATTTTTCTTTCAATGTTGTACTCCAATGATTATATTAGTGGATATGTGATGATGATGTTACCTTTGTGAATTGGGTAATCTTATGGTTATACTTATTACTATTTAAATGTACAAAAAAAAAATTCTCCTTGTAGGATCCCAAGATCGGAATCTGGCATATGAATGCTAGGAGCCGAAAATGGGGTACTACGGAGGCTGTCGGCACCAGATTCAGCGATCGGGATTCCTGTGAATCCAATTTCTGGATTTGGGACGTAACAACTAGACCTTGCAGAATCTTAAAAATCATAGAATCTAGAGATTCCTTATTTTATAATAACTCCTAATGTACGATATGAGATATTGGATAACCGATCACAATAATAGAGAAGAGAAGTGTTAGACACTTATACTCACACCAATGTGCAGTCTTTACTTTACGGAACTCAATTAAGTATGAGGGGTCAAATAATGCGATAATTAGATGATATACAATGCAAGTGTAATGTTCAACTCAAGAGTGGGAGTGAGGAATCGAAACATAGGCGATCTACCGGGACACATTTGATTGAGAGAGACGATAAAGAAAATGAAAAGGACTCGAGCCAATTTTAGTTTTAATGTGGCAAGAGCCAAAATTTGGCAAGTCCCAGACCATGTACCCAAATAAATTAAAGAAGCAATGGGGTTGAGGGATATGAAAATACTCAAAATGAAAGTGGGAGTGAGGGATTAAAACATGTGCAGTTCTCCAGAACCCGTTTACCTTAGATGGTCGACAAAGAAGAGAAAAATCTCCCGGTCAGTTTGACTTTTTTATGTGACAGGCTTTGGGTAAACTAACAGACCCTAAAACATTCGCTCAATTCAACCAGAGAAGTAGACGGTTTAAGAGAGAGTAAGTGTTGTGACTACTTATAAGTAGAGTAAATGTAATAGGCAAATGCATGCAAGGCAACTGATAAAACAAAGATATGGGAGAGGGAAGAAGAGGCCTGATAATATTCGTAGAAGACATGATTGGATATTTTCAATTCCAACCATGTTCTGCAATATATAAATTGCCAAGATGATTTGTATTGATTAGATTATAGATTTAAATAGGTTGGATTGACTTAGATATGAGCTAGGGTTTTGATGGCTTGGGTTGTTATGATTGGACAGATGGATGCTTTGGATAATTTGGATGGCTAGTATTGAATGGCTTGGGTTCGATGAGCTAGGTTAGCTAGGCAGGATGTGTTAGACAAGGGCTAGATGGGTAAGTTTAGTTGGAAAATGTGGGTTAGGTTGGATGGATTTACTTGGGAAATATAACATGAGCTAAATGAGCTAGGATTGGAAAGGGGAGGGCAGGTTGTGGGTGAGAGCCATCTCCTTCATCTCCAATTGGTGCATTGGTATGAATTGAAATTAGAGGGAGTGGAGATATTTTTAGGCGAGGGAGTGACAATAACATAGTCTGGGGTATTTATATGGCTAAGTGGGTCCCTTAATTGGTTGAGAGAGCTTTGGTGCCACATGTCACCTCCACATTAAACCACAGGGTGATAAAATGTATAAATAATAAGACATCCAAGGGCATTTTAGAGAGAGAGAGAGAGAGTTAGACTTTGGACAAACTCTTCCCTAGTTACACCTCCCTTGAAAGCTTTTATCTTCTTCTGTAGAATGCACCACAAAATGCAGAATTATCCACGTGGCATATGACTCATCATGAGCCACCCATCTCATGGGTTGCTCTTAATTTTCATGATAAGCTTTGGTGAGCTTTGTGGATGCCTATGAGGTTCCTAGTTGGAGCTATAAGTCGGTCCTGCATGGTATGAACTTGGATTTAGGGTCTTAATTCAGGTTGTATTTAATTTATATTAGGCTTACATTTGGCCCAAATTTGACTCACATTTGGCTTAGGTTTTTGGTAGGCTTCGGTTTAAACTTAGGACTTGGATTGGACTTATTTTTTGACTTGGAATTGGGTTTGATTTTGGAAAAAATACAAGTCACACACAGCCTAGATTGTGGTAATTGGTCATCCCATGTAGGGTAGGGTATCTACACCATGTTGTGTATATGTCGGCTATGGATATATGTCTTTTAGGCTAAACTTCTTCTACACGCTAAGGTTTATGTGTGCCTTGCATCCATTAGTCGCGTATTATGCAAGAGTCAACCACCTTTTAGGTTATAGCTGTGTGTGTGGTTATAAGCATCCGACTCTTTTAGCAGGATACATGTCTTTGGTAGATAGGCATCTACGATCTCTCTTGTTGCGAATATGTTTTTCTTCCATTTTTTATATGAGCGTGCTGACACATGGCAACTTCTTAATCGTTAATCTAGATTGCATTAGATTAGGTATAAACACTTATCTTTCTGTCATTATTTATGAACAATATGATATTTGAGATCTAGCTAGTATAACAGGTCGGTTAGATAAAACCAACCTTTATTAGGCTCTTAATTTCTTCATTTAGTTTTATGATGACTTCAGTCATTTTATCCTTATTGGTTGCTTGAATGACATGAATCTTCTTTTATTGGGAGATGGTGTTTAACCAAAGGTAGGCATCTTATGGTAATCTTAGGCATAGCCATTATAGAACTCCTTAAGTAGTGTGATCATCTCAATTTGGTATAGGGATCCATTGTTGTACTGATATAGATTAATTGTGGGTCCTCTCTTGTACCAATAATATTCTCCTCCAATATCGGGTCATAGACTGCATCATCCATTCTGGTTTAAGTTCATAGAACGTCACACCATCTTTAACAACCTCATCTTTTTTAGAAAAATATTCTGCAATATTGATGTGACATCTATCATGAACTTCTACATGTTCAAGATAATTTTTTATTTTTTTATTGATAATTTTGGTTTACACTTCTCTTATAGTCTTTATTTCTTAATCAATCAAGAAGCCTCTTGAATAAGATAATTTATAAATTGTTAATATAGGATGATCATATTCAACTCGCTTGTAGGTTATTGTATTAGATTGAAAACAATATTGATCCGGGAGTCAAGGTCTAACTCAGGGTTTGTTTACAACGACGATCTCTGTCAAACAATTGTATTTGTCTCAATTGATGAATTGCAATGGCCATATTTGCTCATCATAATAGCGAGCTTCGGTCGCTCTGGACTCAATTACAAATGATCAGTTATCTGCGCAGATAATCTTGACCTTATTCACATTCCACATTATTAGGAATTAATGAAATGATGATAGGATACACCAGTTATAATAAATCCAATCCCGTCCGAGCAACACATTATAACTGAGTGTGGGCTCGATGACAGAAAGATGCTACGAATTTATGACTTCTCACTAATAACTAGATGGACAGATCACCCTTGGTATTTGTGATCTCGTTAGAAAAGTAGAAAATAGTAACTTCAATCGGCATTAAATCCTATGGTATTTTTTGGAGCTTGTAGACCATTCTCGTAGGCATAATATTAATAACAATACTATTATCAACTAAAATTCGCATGACTGGGGCAGTCGTTCATGTGTGCATATAAATACAAGAGCTTAAGATGTTTTGTCATCAAGTGCGATAGCTTGGTGGTCACAATCTTCTGAACTTCATCTCCCTGTTCAATAGCAATAGTCAGCCTAACTCTATTTTAACAACCGATAGTGGTAAATGGTGATTTAGCCTAGTTCAAACTTACTCTTTCTTATTCGACATCTCTTACCATATGATCGGGTTGGTTAGATTTTGCTTAAAACAACATTGGAAGCATAGAGACCAATTACAGTGTATTACAATCTAGTATAAGAGGTGGTGAAGTCGGAAATTGGACTATGGTCTTCCCGACCTCTTCCATGGGCTCTGGTGATCAAGCTTCCTCTCTGACACTTTCTGAAAAATATTCATTCCGGTGAAAACGTTTAAGACATTATTCAACCATAAAATACCATTCATGAGTAAAGTTGTCACTTCTCCGAAGTCTTCATTTATGACAATGTTGTTTAGGTATATCCAAGCGGTATGAAAATCCCTTTCCTAAGACATTCGAGCTTCGATCCGAGGCATTAAGCACACGGTTATCAACCATGGCTTTTTCGAACATATGTGTTCTGTTATTGCAAGTGACTTAGTCGTGGCCATCTATTGCTATAATTCGTGTCTCCACATCCTGATTAATCCTTGGGAATATTTGTGAAAACTTATGATAAACAACAACGGTCTATCAATCAAATCTAGCCGTTGTTGTCTTGACCATCCTTGGACATTTAAGAGGTCTTTCACATGGGTAGTCATACCCCTATAGGATGTCTTTTTGAGGCTTGACGAGGTTGTTGGAGGATCCTTAGGTCATAGTTCATTGGAACTCAGTTATGGGTTTGGATGAACCTCCTTGCCTTTTTCCAAAGGTGTGGTGCAGTCATAGTGGACTTGTTGAACTTATTAGGTTAGAAAATGTAGGCTTTGGGGTTCTTCATGAGACATTCTCGTGTGCTGCCTAATGTGTAGGCTTTGGAGCGTGTAGGCTTTGGAGCATGCACCACATGACCATAATGGTCGTAACGAACCACTATGTAAGGTGATTGGAGATGACTGTCTATGATCATGATGGATATGCCTTAAACAACGCTTATATAACGCGGGTTGGATATGTGAATCAATAACCCCCCCCGGCATGGTTATCGGGGCTAGGTTTGGGGGTGAACTAATCGTCTTCTTATCGGACAAGGACAACGACTTCTTAGCTAGTTGAGGCACCATTGCTACTTACTTTTCGAAGATCGGCCCAATGCCTTTGATTTTGTCAAAACAATATTACCTTCGACTGTATTTAGAAAATGATCTCTGTCAACCGTCATCGCCTCTTCTTTCTACGAACACTTTAAAATGTTTTTATTGATATTTTCATGTATAATGTTTTTGAAAATGACATAAATTTTGGTGAAGTGAGCATTAGTTATATTTTATTAATAGAGATGTTCATTTTTCATCTCTAGCTTATAAAATTATTTATATTATGACGGCTTGACAAATATAATGTTATTCGATGTCTTAAAATTGTTTGTAATGGGGTTTGTTGATGGCATGACAGATCACTTGATCTCATTGAGCAGTTGTTAATCCTATCGATAGCCCATTTGATTTCATCAAGAAAATCTCAAATTATTCTCTTTACTTACTATACTATTTTTTGGTATAAATTGATATGATCGAAGGTGGCTTCAATCCCATTAAAAAGCCTTTGATGGATGTCGATCCCATTGACAAAAGCGCGTGCGGTTTTGTATAATTGTGTAAATTGTTTCCTATTTTGGGTGCGACACTATATATAGGTATAATTGCGAGATTAGGAAAATGTCAAGTTAACCTGAGCTATTCTGAAGAGGAATATTAATTTTGGGGCTTGAAGAAGGTGAAAACAAGGAGTTTCAAATTATTATAAGTGATTTCATCTCTTGATCTTTTGCTTTCATAATGATTCGTTGTCACTTTGTGTCGTGGTTTTTCCCGTAAGGATTTTTCCACATAAAATTATATTTGCCTTGTAATTGCCTGTTTACATTATTTTATCTCATATTATCTAAATTCAGAGTTTTCTTATGTGGATTTCAAACAAGTTGTATCAAAGTGTACGTTGGGATTCGAGTTTGGATTGACCTTATGACAATTGATCAAATGTGAAGTATGAAATGAAGTTCATTGGGAAAAATAACTTCGGACTATATAAGGTGAAAATGAGAGGCCTTCTGGTCTAACAAGGGTTGCAATATTTACTCTTTGTTGGGGGCCTTGCACAAAACCTTAGGATCTAGTCCTCCAGAACAAACTAGAATTATGGAATAACAATGCAATGGAATAAATCAAAGCAACAATCACACACCATATAAGAGATTTTTGCGTGAAAAATCCTCAAAGAGGTAAAAACCACGGGACCTCGTCTAGATTAACAATCCACTATGAAGTAGAGCGTTACAACCTTCATCACTCACGCAGGAGCAGATAAACAATAAAAGAATAAAGAAAACAGAGAGATCTCATCGACCAAGAGGACGTAGAAGCGTTGAGACAATGGCTCCCTTCCACAAGCTTCCTCTCTCTCTTATTTCTTTCTTTCTCACACCCTAAGCCCTTTTAGGAAATCTTCTTGTGCTTTTCTTTACATAACATAATCCCCTAGAAAATCCTAGGAACCCCTTTTTATAGTTTTAAGAAACTTCTTTCCACATCCCTATTGCGAAAGGACTCAAATCGGCAATTTCGTGCAAAAACTGCGTAACCTAAGACTGATCCTAAAAATTTCAGGACTGGTCCTAGCCGCCTACGACTGGTCGTAGCTCACCCACGACTGGTCGTAGACCGCGGAAAAAATTAGCAACAACTCGCTAGACTTTAAGTCGTGCCAGGGCTCGAACCTACAACCGGTTGAACGCCTCCTACGACCGGTCGAAGACAACCTATGACTGGTCGAGCAGCGCGATGAAACCCTCTAAAATTTTAACCACTGCACCGTCTTTCCTCTGAACTGAGGAAGAAAATTCCATCAAATCTCCCCCTTTCTGACTTAGGAGGAATTCACCTTTTTCAAGCTAGCTTGATTTCTGCAAACCTCAAACTTGCCCTTGAGCAAAACCTTGGTCATCATGTCTGACCCATTATTGTCTGTGTGGACTTTCTCAAGCTGTAACACCTTCTGTTCCAAAGTATCTCTGATCCAGTGATACCGAACATCTATGTGCTTCGACTTGGAGTGCTGACTTGGATTATTGCTCAAGTGTATAGCACTTTGACTATCGTAATAGGCCACGTGCTCCTCCTACTTCAGACTAAGTTCCTGTAGGAACCTCTTCATCCAAAACATCTCTTTACATGCCTCTGTGACTGCAATATACTCGGCTTCTGTCATCGACAATGCTACGACCTTCTGTAGCTTACTCTGCCAAGAAACCGCTCCCCCTGCAAACATAAACATGAGCCCCGATGTAGACTTCCTGGAGTATATGTCACCTGTCATATCTGCATCTGTGTAGCCCTTCATATCTGCCTGTATATATGTCATCTTCACCACTGGGGAGAATATTTCCTCGAAGTCTATGCATTTCCTCTGACCAAACCCTTTCACCACAAGTCTAGCCTTGAACCTCGTCTGTGAATTCTTCTGTTCAACCTTCTTTCTAAACATCCAGTTGTTGCTCAGAGCTTTCTTGCCCTTAGGTAGTTTCACCATGTCGTAGGTGTGTTTCTTATGTAAGGATTTCATCTCCTCTTGCATAGCTTTCAACCACTCCTCCTTATGCTCGTCGGCTAGGGCCTCAGAATAATCTTCTGGTTCTCCCCCATCAGTCAACATAATATACTCATGCGGTAAGCACCTCTTGGACGACTGTCTGTCCCTAGATGACCTCCTCACCTATGGCTCAACAGGTGGATCAAGTGGGGGCTGCTCCCCCGGTACATCTTCTGTAGGAACTCCCTCGTCCTCTGTACCTTACTGTACTCCCCCGTCATCAGGCATCATGGGAGGAATAACTGGATCCATGTCCTCTAGCTCACCTGAACTAGGCTGGTTCTTCTCTGGGTTACTAATGTCTTCTATACACTGATCTTCAAAGAAAACCACATCTCTGTTCCTGACGAGCTTCTTTTCGATCGGATCCCACAATCTATAACCAAACTTTTCATCACCGTACCCTAAGAACACACACTGCCTAATCTTCATATCGAGCTTAGACTTTTCGTCCTTCGGTACGTGAACGGATGCCTTGCATCTAAACACCCTGAAATGACTGTACGATGGATCCTGTAGTCCACACCTTCTCGGGTACTTCTCCATTCAATGGGGCTTATGGAGACCTGTTTATTAGATACACCGCCGTGTGCATTGCTTCTCCCCAGAATGTCTTGGGCAATTTCGCATGGAATAACATACATCTGATTCTCTCAATAATGGTGCGATTCATTCGCTTAGCTACACCATTTTGCTGGGGGGTCTTGGGAACCGTCTGTTCATGTCGTATACTCAGGGACTTGTAGTACTCATGAAAGTCTCCGATGTATTCACCATCATTATCAGTGCGGATGCACTTCAATGATCTACCTGTCTCTCTCTCGACCATAGCATGAAACAACTTAAACACACCAAAGACCTCGTTCTTGGATTTCAATACATAAACCCAAACCCTCCTAGATGCATCATCTATAAAAGTAACAAAATACAATGCCCCACCCAAAGTTTTTATCCTCATAGGACCGCAAACATCAGAATAAATCAAATTTAATGCATGCGCTTTATTAATATGAGAAGTAGTTTTAACAAATGAAACTCTATGTTGTTTCCCTGATAAACAATCAAGACAGGTTTTGAGAGGTATACCTGTCACGTTTGGAAGGAGCCGCTTCCTCGCTAGTAGCTGAAGCCATTTTTCACTCATGTGGCCTAGACGCCTGTGCCACATGTCTATAGTTGAATCTTTCGCTGCGTTCAACCCACCCTTGCATACACTGACACTTACCATGTACAGGGTGCAACACTTCTTTCCTCTGGCTGCGATCAACGAACCCTTGATGAGCTTCCAGCGCCCACCAGCAAACCGGATTTCTTAGCCATTATCATCCGACCTTCCTGTCGACATCAAGTTGAGGCGAAGGTCTGGGATATGCCTCACATCCCTGAGAACCAACGTGCAGCCAACATCGGTCTTCACACAAATATCAGCAACTCCCATGATCTTCAATACGCCAGAATTTCCCATCTTCACAGTTCCATAGTCACATGACTTGTAGCTTGTGAAGAAATCTCTGCGTGGAGTCTCATGAAAAGAAGCTCCTGAGTCAATCACCCAGTCGGTGTCCTGACTCGTAGCTGTGAGACATACATCATGATCTACTGAAAGAATAATAACAATGTCGCCATCTGAAGCGATCGCAGTAGAATCTGATTCATCTTCCTTCTCCTTTCCTTTTCCTTTCTTTTCGTTCTTATTCTTACGATATTCATGCTTGTAGTGGCCCTTCTTGCCACAGTTCCAGCATTCAACATCTTTTCTATTACTCGACTTGCCTCTTGATTTATCTCGGGCCTTCCCGCCCTTCCTGTTCTTTCCTCTCCCCCGTTCCTATGTCACAAGTGCCTCTTGCTGAGTAGACCCCTGAGACTTCCTCCTTGTCTCTTCATTGAAGAGACAGCTAGTAACCTGTTCCATGGATACCTTTCCATCTGGCGCGGAGTTACTTAGAGACACCACTAATGTCTCCCAACTGTTAGGCAACGAACTAAGCAATAGTAAAGCTTGCAATTCATCATCTAGGACCATCTTCATAGAGGAGAGTTGGTTCACTATATTGCTGACCTCATCATGTGCTCGGCCACAGAACCACCATCCTTGAACTTGAGATTCATAAGTCGCCTTATCAGAAAAATCTTATTACCGGCTGTCTTTCTCTCATACAGCCCTTGTAGTTTCAGTCATAGGCTAGCGGCTGAGGTTTCCGTAGACACATGGTGGAATACAGAGGTTTCCGTAGACACATGGTGGAATACAGAATCATCCAGCCATTGTCTAATAAACCCCACCGCCTTTCGGTCCAACTTCTTCCAATCATCATCAGACATATCCTTGGATTTTGCTGATATGCCTAAAATTGGAGAATATAGATCCCTGCAATAAAGCAAGTCCTCCATCTTAGCCTTCCATATGGTCCAGTTGGAACCATTGAGGCTGATCATACTTGATGAGCCACCTTCCATAATTCCAAACCGATCCTACCCGTTTAATGAACTTAGCGCTCTGATACCACTTTGTTGGGGGCCTTGCACAAAATCTTAAGAGCCCTCTAGAACAAACCAGAATTATGGAATAACAATGCAATGAAATAAATCAAAGCAACAATCACACACCACACAAGAGATTTTTATGTGAAAAACCCTCAAAGAGGTAAAA